>CAUZXS010005626.1:10000-75221 GCA_963585895.1 Sepioteuthis lessoniana | reverse complement strand
TATTTCTATTTGATACCAGAATGAGACATCTAAATATACAGTCGCTCCAGATCAGAGTGGTCCAAGGAGTAATAACAATTAAGGTGAACTTCCAATATGTCGCTCCTACCCCTACTGAGCCTCACCACCTACCTGACAGGCAGATAGTTTAATATCCAACGACTCTCCATTTTTGGAGAGTCTACCCCCCACTAGAGACACAGTCAACATAATCTACGCCAACCACATAAATAAAGAATCATCTTGTCATTCTTGACGTAAGACGACACCTACAATGCTCACCTAAAGATGCGCACTGTTCGCACAATATAATATATAAATATATATCTATAATATAATCATATATATAGGTATTATTTACGTCCAGTATAAACGGAGTTGGGAGTAATTCCGCCAGGACAAGAAAAATATTCAAGAGTGAACATTTACAAGATCTGAAAAAGTCCTGTTAATTTTCTTCGTGGTTTTTGATTTTTCAAAAACACATAACAGGGATGGAAATAAATTTATAAACCTAATATGACCGGTTTGTTGTTTTTTCCTAATGAAAATATATATATATATATTTAAAATTTTTAGTTGGTCCAAAGAGTAAAAAAAAAAAAGATAAATTGGTCCACAATGAGATTAATTAAAAAAAAATGTTTATTTCATAAATGATTATTACATTCTTTATTTTATTTTATTTTATTCTATTATTCTATTTTATTTTATTATTTTATTTTATTTCCTTCTAAAGCGTTTCAGTTCTCTTCTGAGAAGGAATTAAAAGTTTTCTAGGTACTTCTTTTTTTTTTCCCTTTTTCAAAACAATTTTCCCATCCCTTCGACGTAACTTTCCTTTGCGTTTTAATTTATTTTCCTTGAAAATGTGTGTTAGCACTGACGTTTTTCTAACGTTTTTTTTGTCTTGTTTCACGTGCTTTAACTCCGCATTTTCTATTTTTACATTTATTGACCCCATTTAAATGTTGTTCCCTGAATTTGAAGACGTGTGTAATTTTTTAAGGGTTTTGGTTGTCGATGGCTTTTGATAATTTTAGTTGTATCTCGTATTTCTTTGATTTTGTCATTATGTTTAAGTTCCACGAGATTTTTTGTTATTTCTCTGAATAGTTCTGGGTTGTTTTTTTTATAGTCTGTAACGTATATATATGTATACAATAAGAAAAAATCTCAAACCTGGTTAAATTATCATAATTTTATTTCGGGAAGAATATCATTATACTCTTCATCTCATCAGATGACTTCACACGTTTAATTTGAAGTTGAAGTTTGTGTGTGTATGTATAAAATTCTGATTTATTCATTTTATGATATCTTTTATTGTTAATTTAATGGCAAAATATTAATCACATAACATGAACTGTGAAAAATCTACATCAAAATTTAACCTTGGGGTGCCTCGTATGAATTAATGGTTTGCGAGATAGGTTTGCAGATTATTGTAAATGAGTTCGATTTACTGTAGGTGCTCCATACTTCTGGCCTTGTGCCAAATCTAAACTTAGTAAATGATTAAAGGCTTCAGTATTATTCATTGACCCTCATAAACGAAAAAAAAAAACGTTTTTGAAATTAAACAATAGTCAAACCAAAAATGTTTGAAACAAATGCAAGTAATAGCAGACAAACATATATATAAATGTTTAGAAATTTTCATATGATATGAATACTTTTATTCCTATACATATTTTGGAATATATATATATATATATATATATATATATATATATATATATATATATATATATATCATCATCATGTCGCACTATCAGCACGGATCTTCCTGACCCACTCCCACCAACCTTCTCTATCGTCCATCGCCTCCGGCATGTCCCCAAGGCCACATCATTGTATTCACAATGAGCTGTTTTATGTAGGCTCTAGCTGGTTGTCCTGCCTTTGCTCGTCCATGTGAAGGGGTCCACAGGAGTATATCATTTATGAGTTCGTCCTACTTCTCCAGCAGTGTCCCGCATGTCCGGTTCGTCTAACTTGGATAGTTTGCGTGATGGTGATAAGTGGCCGTACAGCTGCTGCTCTATGGGGTGCTGCCCCCAGGATCTGTTCAATATTGCTTGCAGCATTCTTGTGTAGTGGCCGTCAAGCTTTTTCTCCATACGTCATTTTATCGGTCAGGTCTTACTTCCATATGACCGATAGCCTATCGATAGCTGTCCATGCTTTTGCTAGTTGCATGTTGATGTCAGTCTCGGTTGATGGGACACTGCTTCCTTGTCTACTAGTTTCAAAGAACTAACGTTTTGTGTAGAGATGTCGCCTCTTTGATTAAAGCAAATGTATTTCGTCTTGTGTGCGGTGACATGGAGGCCTATGCCAGCAGCTTCTCGTTCCAGACTATGTAGCCGGTTTCGGCTTGAGAGGGTGTATTTGTCAGAAACGCTATGCCATCGGCGTAGTCCGTGTCTAAAATTGTTTATGCAGGGTATTTTTGTGTGCATATTTGTTTTTTGTTTTTTTTTTTGTCTATATATATATATATATATATATATGATATGAAGCGAACAACCGGTATAACAGAAAAGAAAAACTGACAGCAAAAAACCAGAGGAGTGTTATTCGGGAGAATCAGGAGTGACAGGAGAGTCCTTCATATATATGTATATATATATATACATGTGTGTGTGTGTGTGTGTGTGTGTGAGTGTGTGAAGATTGTTGTTGGTCCAACGAGAGAAAAGTAAATATTTTTTAAAGGAATAGGTATGTAAATGATTCTGAATTATATTTTTGTTATTTCATACACTTATGTTCTACAGGTATTTCAGACTTTACATCTTCATCGGGAAATATATAATTGGTTAAGTTTGTCTTGGTTGCTGTTTTTAGAGTAAAGACTGTTTCAATAAGCCAACTGAGGTCCTGTGCCAGACTAAGTATTACGTATCACAGAATGATTGTTAAAAAAGCCAGTCTCACTTGACTATTTCAGGGAATAAGTTCATTTCTCACTGGTTACATAAGAACTAAGACCTCACTCAATCGATGGAACTTAGATTAGGCTAACATTATCTTCTACAGAGGAGTAAGACCTCCCCACCCACTCTCAAAAAGGAGATGTCCTAGGTATGACACCAAACTGCATCAAACAGTAAGATTCCAGGTCTGGGGATCAGGGGAATATGGAGTTCTTCTTTTTGGTTTGGTTTAGTTTGGTCTCTTAGTTTAATGGCATATCAACCTTTGTAGGTTATCTAATACCAAAGCCATTCTCCTAGAAGAACAGTAGTGGTACTATTTAACCCATAGCTGGGAGGATAAGGGGGTTCATAACTTTTCCAAGGGTATTTGTCGGAAAGTGAACGTAAAAGTGCGACTGGAGTTCGAACTCGCTTACTACGATTCAGCAGCCCAGCGATTTAACCATTAAACCACGAGGACACCTCCATAATCCTTTTTGCAATTACTCCCAGGTTCACCCTGACCTGGAGTGTTAGTACTTGTTAGAGTCATATCTATTGTTCAAAAATGTATTCGATGGGACCATGTAAAAAAACGAAATCTCTCCAGAAACTATCACATAAAAAATGTAAATATTAATGGACAAAATTTCCTAACCTCTATGCATAAAATAACCCTAGATGGGTTGATATGACGTTAAAATCAATTGATGAGTCACTCAACCACAGAGACCTTCTCCGCAGATTTTAGATTTGTCGTACACCTTTTACTTTTGTAGCGTTATCACCTTCACAGAAATCATAACAGAAATCTGAATTGTTTTTGTTTTATAAGAAGTGGTAATGTAATTCCATAACAAAAATGTTCACCTATGTCTCTTTCTTAGTGAGGCTTAGAACTTTTTGAACGATCCTCGTATATATATATATATATATATATATATATATATATATATATATATAATTGGGGTGGGAGAGTGCTAGAGTCTTATGCCATAACAACCAATGATACTCAACTACATGTCGATTTTCATAAAGTTGTATTCATAGAAAATATATGAAACCTATCCTTTCGATACCCACCAAGCAGGCTTGCCCCTGGACGGTGGGTTCGTGTGTAGTATGCGCCGGCACAGTGTGTGTGTGTGTGTGTGTGTGTGTGTGTGTGTGTGTGTGTGTGTGTGTGGTTTTGATTCATATACATTATACCCTCACAGAACCACAAAAGAAAAAAGCAAAATCGAGCCAACGTCATCGAAATGAAATAAAATTGTGAATGCGATATTAAGTGTGTATGTTGTATGTGGGTGTTTCAGAGTCGACCACGAAATCGCTTTTCGCGGGAATATCACCATGATCAAAGACAACGCTTCATCTAAATTCGATCAGTGGAGTTGTTATTTTTCGTTGCAGAACGTTCATGTCTGTAACAAACGACAAGGGACACAGCAAAGTCGAAAGATTCGTTGACTTGAGGCATCGTTTCAAAGAGTAGCTGAAATCACTTGGCAACTTTTCGGCTCTTGATCTTTTTGAGAAAACAATAATGTTTAGTGAAGAGGCCAAGAAAAGAATAATGACGTAGGGAGTCGGGATTAACAGAGAACGATTTGAAGTAGGATATTATAATCATTAACAGAGGAGAGCAATGAAAGAAAGGAACAAACACATTTAAAAAGTAGTAAGAAGAAAGAATATTGCAACAAAAATGAGGACAGAAAGAAAGAAAAAAGGGAAAAAATCAGAATATATATATATATATATATATATATATATATATGAGGTGTTCTTCAATCCAGTAAATCCGGAAGCGAACTATTCCGTCAGGACAAATAAATTATTAAAATTTCGAATCTTTAAATATTCCTAGTAAAGAGCACAATGTAGATAAATTCACAGAGCAAATAGTATCATTTCAAGCAAAAACAATATTCAGTCACATTAGGATAATAAATTTATTTCCATCCTTTTAAGAGCATTGATATGAATCAAAGACTCTAAAATAATTTTTAACAGGACTTCATCAGATCCAATGGGAAAATATTTTCCTATTGCTTTATTGGTTTTTTCTTGAAATAATATATATATATATATATATATATATATATACGCACACACAGGGGTATTAAAAAATGTTAACACCCTTATGGGAGTATCTTTATAATGTACTTTCAGTCTCCACATGTTCTCATCTCTATCAACAAACTCCTAGAATCTCCCACAGGTGATTAAAGAATTAAAATATTTCTATGGGATTATATTTATGAGCAAAGCAGAACTGATATTACAAGGTCCACCTGGAGAAAGATTTCAATAATGTGTTTACAAGGATTGTGAATTAGTGAAGACTTTGAAATTACAATATCATAAAGGAACACCCATAGAAATGTTAACTTTCTTTTTAAACACCGTCTCTCCAAATGTATATATAAATATATACATGTGTGTGTGTGTGTGTGTGTGTGTGTGTGTGTGTGTGTGTGTGTGTGTGTGTGTTGACAGAGCATCGTATTGAATATCGCTGCTTGGAAATTGGATGAACAGATTTGGGGTAACACGTAAACACCTAAATAAACAAATAAACAAACGAAGCAGGATTGGCTAATTTAAAACACACCCTAACCCATGTTTAACATTGACCTTTCAAATGAACAACTCATTTGTGAGGTGTCCTGAAAAGAGATACATAAAGATCATTTGATGACGTCTGGATACCAGAAAATAATTTTCCTTCTACAAATCGATATGCTACTTCTCCGGTGTCTTTTTCATTGCTTTTCTTATTGCAAATCATTTCTTTTACAAACATTTTCGAAATCTTTCTAAAATCTTTTTTTCCACAACAAAAACTTTTCTCTTGACGGCGACCTAAGATCGAAACTAGTTGAGAACAATAAGGAAATAAACGACATCTAATAAATAATCATAATCCTCCTATCACTTCTCAAACTTATATATATATATATATATATATATATATATTAAGTAAGATAAGTTAGTTATTGTAGTCGAGAACAGCTCGAGGGCTCCCTTTTCAACAGCTACAACACCGAGGTACAGGCGAGGGTGCACTGCATTTCCTAGATTGCTCCACTACCCTTGATACGTACCTTTTAATACTGAGTGTTAAGCAAGGAGCTATCAAGTACTATTTATTGAATCTTTGGTATGACTCGACCTGGTATTGAACCTTGGTCTCACGGGCCATTGGTGAACACTCTGCCCACCAGACAGGCATTATATATATATATATAAGTTGGTATCACGTGGAGCATTGCTGGAGAAGCAAGGACAAAATCATAAGCGACGTTCCCTTATGGGTTCCTTTATATGGACGTGACATTATGGGCCAACAAACAAAGATTTATTTACCCTAGATCTGTGCAGATGGAGTCTAGAAGACCGGTCAGAAGTGATAGATGACAGGGATGGATAGTGAGAAACAGAGAGAGAGAGAGAGAAAGAGAGAGTCAGGGAACTTTGTGCTGTCAGAATGACTTGCTGCTACTACTGCTGCAATGTTCTTTCTCATGAATTGAGTACTACAGTAGCCTATAGCGTATATGTAAAAAAAAGTTTTTTAAAATTCCCTCCATTACGTTGAGATTGACGATACCTCTGGGATAAGATATCCAGCTGACTTTACGTCTGTCGGGTTTCGATTACAGTTTGAAGCATCTCGAGAGTCTGAAGAGTTGTGATACAACAAACCAGTCTGTCTGTGGATGACTATATATATATATATATATATATATATATATATATATATATATATATATATTATTGATACATTTCCTAAAGACTTGCGTGAATGCTAACTTTCGTTGCTTAATATTAAACTTCCGTTCGCTTGATTAAACACCATGAAGCTAAACATGACTTACATCTGCTTTAGTTTCTTATTTAAAAGCTTCAGGTTACGTGTCTCGGTCAATGCTTTGTTGCACACAGCTCGTCAAATGATTAGCTTACGTTTTGTTATTTTTATTTAAAGCGAAAAGTCATTTTTATTATTGTTTCTGTTTAGGGAATATTTGCAAAATATTTATGACATGAGATTCGTTGATTCTGTGAATTTGACTGTGAGTGTGACTTGGATGCAAATGTAAAAGTAATCTGTGAGTTCGTTTATTTCATTTGTTAATTAGTAATATCCTATTTACCCAACCCCTCCGCTCGGGCAGGATATGACACAAGGTCAATTTTTTTAAGCAGAGTTGAACAGGTTTGAATTCAGAGTTTTCCTTCTCCTAGACTAGTTGCCTAACCAAGGCTGAAGAACCTAGTCTGTCCTACTATTTACCCATAGCTGGAGGGAGAATAATTGGATTCATACCTTTCCCAAGGGTATTAGTGCTATGTGAAATGCAATCAGTCTTGTCCAGGATTTGAACTCGTGTCGCCGTGTTCATTTCCTACGACGATAACCATTACACAATTAGTAATATGATCTACTTTCAATGTAGAAACCACACCTTCTCCTTCTTTCGCTTTTGGTCTACTGGGCCTCTCCGCCTGAACATAATATCTCTTTTGAAAGCTCTTCAGTTTGAACCTCTGTTTTAGACAAAGATTTTTGGTCTTCAGTTCTATAACACTTTGGCATCCACACTGCTTTTCTTCTAATTTGATGAATGTTTGCATTTATTTCTTTTTAATGAATCCTTACAAAACTGACCCCAAATACCACTGTTTATTTATATATATATATATATATATATATATATAAAGCTGGCGACTGTGGTTGAGGGTGACCCAAAGTCTCCCTTTTCAATAGCTACAACACCGAGTTGTAGGGGAGGGCGTTACTTCTTTCTCTGGATTGCTCCACTTTACCCTTGCAACGTACCTTATAATGCTGAGTGTAAAGCAAGGAGATATCAAGTACCATATATAAATATATATATATATATATATATATATATTGTCATCCATAGACAGGACTATTTCGTTCTATCAGAACTCTTCAGTGTGGCTAGACTGGCTAGATTCTCGAAGTTGGGATCGAAACCTGGCTGACTGAAACGCCAATCCAAGATTCTACCACTCAGCTACGAGAAAACCAGCGCAAGCAAAAGAAATTTAAACGCTTATGTATCACATTTGTTTTTGTTTACATATATCCGCTTTACGGCTACTGAGAGCTCAATTCATTTGAAGAGCCTTGCTTTACGCTTGTGGCAACCATTACTTCCCTCAGTAGGGAGCTCAACCCCCCATATATATATATATATATATATATATATATATATATATATATATATGTTAGATTTTGAAATATTTTAACTTTTTATTAGAATTTAAAAAAACACACAAATAGAAAAAAATTTAAATGAATTTTTCAGCAGATATTTTTTCACGGTTCTGTAGTCTGTTGAGTAAATTTTAACCAAAACGGCAATTAAATCTTTTGGAATAAAAAACTTGTTTTTTTACGAAATAAAAAAATACTTTAGCTTTAATGTATTTTTAATTCTACAAACAAGGACAAGAAGGGGTGTCGCTTTCAAAATCTCTTTAACTATTTAAATTCTTTATAAAAAATACATATATTTTCCCATGCAGAAAATTTTTTTCGTTGAAAATTAAAAACTAAATGAAGTGAGCAATAACAGGCTTAAAGATATTTTTTAAGAAATTTTCTAAGATAAAAATGATTCAAATATAAATTCACTTTATGAAATTAATCGACAATTGATTCAATTATGAAGAAAATGCAAACAATTATTATCAAGAAAGTAAGACGTTTATTTAAAGAAATACAAACAATAAGAAATAATTATGTAATTATTAAGAAATTAAAATGCAAACAATTTTTTAAATTATCAGCAATTTTCAAAGAGCTAAAATCTAAAAAGATTCGTCTTATTCTCCATAATTACTTTTTTTATAAAACAAAAAAAATAATCATCATCTTCAGCAGTAGCAGCAAGTCATGCTGAAAATACAGAATTCCTCCTCCTCCCCTCCCCCCCCTCTCTCTCTCTCTCTCTTTCGTGCCATCCGTCCCTATTATCCATCGCTTCTAGCAGATCCTCTTGACTGTATCCAGTGTCCGCAAACAGCTGATATATTTTAGTTCTTGCTGGTCGTCCAACACTGGTGCGTCCATATTCATAATAAAACATTTCCTATGAGTCCGTCCTTACTTCGCCAACTGTGCCTAGCTTTTTGCGTTCGTTTTACTTGGATAGTTTGGAAGATGAGAGGTAAGTGCCCGTATGGCGGCTGTTTTGTGGGGCGTTGCTCCCAGGATTAGTTCAAAAGAGTTCGTAACCTTCTTTTGTAGTTCCTGTCCTGCTTTTCCTCAATGCGTTTCGTTAGAGCCCAGGTGGTGCATCCTTGCAGTAGTACTGACACAGTCACAGCTTGGAAGAAATCCAGTTTTATTTTAACAGAAATCAGATTTCTTTATGATCGATAACCTGTCACTAGCAGTCCCCACCTTCTACAGCCGTGTGCTGATATCGCTTTCAGTTGATGAGATATTGCTACCGAGGTATATGAACTGGTCAACTAATTTCAGAGGCTTGTCACTTAATGTATAAATGGCTTCTTCTTGTTTAAAACATATAAACTATGTTTTATTTGCGTTCGCGTTAGGGCCAGTATCTCCTGCTGTTTGCTCCAGGGTATGTAGCAGGTATTCGGTTTGGGCACTTGTATTTGCGAGAAGTGCTAGATCCTATACGTTGACTGTATCTGTTATAATTTCTCCGGAATATCATCTGCTTCTTGTCTTTTTTAATATGAAACAATTTCTTTTATTAGATTTATTGTCTTTGTAATACATAAACTACATAGATTATAAACATATATAGTGCTATAGTATCTCCTTGCAAGACACCAGCGACAATGGTAAAGAAGTCGGTGCCACTATCGAGTAAGCAGACCATTGCAAGAAGTGTTACTTATTTGTAGGGGGGGGTGTCCTCGTGGTGTAATGGTTAAAGCGATGGACTGCGGAATCGTAGTAAGTGAGTTCGAAGTCCAGTCGCACTATTACGTTCACTTTCGGGCAAATACCCTTAGGAAAGGTATGAACTCCCTTATCCTCCCAACTATGGGTTAAATAGTACCCCTCTTGTTTTTCTAGAAGGATGGATTTGGCATTAAATGACATACAAAGGTTGATATGCCGTTAACCAAAGAAACCAAACCAAACCCTTTGTATGTATTGTCTCTTGAGAAACAACAACACAAAAATGTAAATATGAACGCGATTCCGTAACCCCGAGGTGGGTTGACGTTCAAATCAATCAGTCAATCATAATCATTCATATTTTCACGTAATTATGACTTATCAAACAATTATGACACATATTGCAGCAATATTAAATACTTGGAGTCTGCATATATAAAGAGAGAGAAGAATATATAGAGAGAGGGAGACAGAAAGAGATTTAGAAAGAGATTTGGGTCAACTTGACATAGTAACATATGGGGAAAATAAGATAATGCTGCACCAAATCTCTCAAATGAAGAAAGCTTGCTTGCCTTGAAAATTAACCGGCTTTTACTTGACGTCAACCAGTTGACGAAGTTGAGTAATACGTACCAAGTAGCCTCTCTCTCTCTCTCTCTCTCTCTCTCATCTTTCAGTGTGTGTGTGTATGTATGAGTGTTTGAGAGAGAGAGAGAGAGAGAGAAAGAGAGAGAGGGAAAGAGAAAGTTTAATTCTTATTTTAAATGGCAAATAATGAATGTTATTAATTATCTTATCATGATTACCCCGACGTCCGGCAGCTCTGCCTGCAAGGTTCAAAATACACCGATTGTATCCTTTGCGGAGGAGTAAAAGACCCCACCAAAAAGTGGTGTCTTGAATACGACTGATAACAGGTTCCGGTTCTGGAGCTTTGGTGAGAGTGTAGTACCCTTTGATTGCTATTTTTCCCCTGTCCACTCTGACCAGGAGTGGTAGTATCTGTTAGGGTCCCATCTATTAGTCAAATAGACATTTGCAAATCTTTTGTATTAGATAGAAATACTCAATATTATATAAACGTATATAAAAACTCAGAAGAAACTACATGTAAATATAAAAGTACAATATACGCGATTTCTTAACCTCTAGCCACGTGATCATGCCGTTAAAATCAATCAATGAATCAAGTAAATGTTCGGCAGGCCGTACACTAATGTTCCTCCGTTTTTCTACCGATTTCCATTGAACTTTCAGTAATTATTCGTAATTAGTTGTTCGTGTTTTACAGCATATCGACCCTTGTAGGTTACTTAATGCCAAATTCTGTTTATCAAATATATTATTTGTAAACGAATAGTGTGTAGGTAACATTATTTTTAAACGAATCAGAACTCATTCGTTTACCCTCTGTTGAATGGTTTCAAGTATTGATATACAATGTTAATAGTTCAATTTGAAATTAATCCTTTATTTGCAATTAGCAAAATTATCATCATGTCGTGCCGCCAGCACAGATATCCCTGACCCTCTCTCGCCACTTCTCCCTATCATTCATCGCTTCTGATAGGTCTTCAGGGCTACATCCCGTATCCTCACAGAGCTGCTGTATGTAAGTTCGAGCTGGTCGTCTTGCTTTTGCTCGGCCATATGTGGGGGTCCATAGGATTTCATCACTTATGAGCTCGTCCCTGCTTCTCCAGCAGTGTTCTGCATGTCTGGTTCGTCTAACATGGATAGTTTTCGTGAAGGGAGGTCGGTGGCCGTATAGTTGGTGCTTTGTTGGGTGTTGCCTCCGGAACTTGTTCAATATTGCTCGCAGCATTCTTGTGTAATTGCCGTCTATCTTCTTTTCCGGCCGTTTTGTTAGCGTCCAAGTAGTGCATCCATACAGCAGTATCGATACGACCGTTGCTTGGAAGAATCTGCGTTTCATTTTATCGGTCAGGTCTGGCTTCCATATGATCGATAGCTTATCGATAGCTGTCCACTGCTTCCTAGGTAGGTGAACTTGTCTACCAGTTTCAGGGAGGTTCCGTCTAGTGTGAAAATGTCGCCTGTTTGATTAAAGCACATGTATTCAGTTTTGTGTGCATTGACATGGAAGCCAATGCACGCGGCGGCTCATTCCAAACTATGCAGTTGTGTTTCGGCTTGGTTGGGTGTATTTGCCAGAATCGCTATGTCATCGGCGTAGTCGGCGTTGGTAATTGTTTTTGCGGGGTACCTTCTGCTTCTTTTCTTTGTCAGCTCGAAGCCATTTTCTTCCATTTTATCAATCGATGTTCTAAGCACGTAGTCTAGACAGCTTAATAGCATTGAGAGAATACAACCTAGGATGATGGTAGCTACTTTTAATGGCAATCCCAGAGCAACAATCATCTCCTGCTACAGCCCTACCAATGTTAGTGAAGAAACTGAACTAGTCGCCTTCTACGATGAGCTATTCTCTCTAGTGCGTAGCATTCCGAAACACAACATGCTAGTCATTGGCGGAGACCTGAATGCCCAAATCGGGAAAAACAGAAACAGCAAATACAGCCAACACAACACGTCAAATAGGAATGGATTACATCTAACAGATTTTCAGATAGAAAATAGATTAACATTTCTTCTCTTCCCCGGCTGTTGCTTCAGCAGTTATGATATTTGACCTTCCAACTGTAAATTACTACTCTGACCGAAGGTGAGTTTATGAAATAAATTATATTTATGAGAAAGAATCTGTATATGGATAGAATCTATATCATTATAATCCATTTTTGTATGTTACCATTAAATAGCTAGCAAGGCACATCGTTGCGATATTATTGGAAGCGTGATAGTTTTATTTAGATAATAAAGCAAATTTTAATCCAATTTGTGAATCAGTAAAAATAATATTCTTGGGTCTTCATTAGAACTCGCCTCCATTTTTATCATTTCTGAAGGGAGATAACTATTACATACGATTACTTCTGCTTATTTACCTATTTACAATAAATACTATCAAAATAGTGAGACACGACGCCGTGCTTTATGATCAGCAAAGGATACATTTAAATGGAACGCCTGGGGGGGGAAGCCACGTAGGAACTACACCAGGATACTACATTCTGTTTGGAATAAATCCTGGATCGATTGATTGATTGATTGATTAAATGATTGGTTTTAACGGTATATAAACGTCTTGGGTTATTTCTTTCTATCGAATGCAAATAAAATTATTTTAAACAGATCTATTTGACCCATAGATGGTACCTCAACAGGTACTACCACTCCAAATTAGAGTGGATTTACATCTAACGACAATATAGCGGTACCAGGTCTACTCTGACCTGGAGTGGTAGAACCTGTTGGGATCCCTTCAATGGGTGAAATAGATATGTTTAAAAATTATTCCTATTTGATTGGACTGTGCAAAAAAAAAAAACTCTAAAGAAACCGCTTCACAAAAAATGTAAATTTGAAATTACAATAAATGCAATTCCCCAAATTCCAGGAAGCAACTCCCTACAAAACAACAGTCCATGCAAAACAGCAGCTTTACAGCAACTTACCTTCAACTTCTCAAACCATCCCAGTAAGACGAGCAAGACATGATGGGGAGGTAAGGAAGAACTCATAATCGACGCTCTCTTATAAGCTCCTAGACACATGGATACACCAATGACCCACTTGTAAGAACTTACATTCATCAGCTCTGTGCGGACACTGGGTGTCGTTTTGAGGGAGTACCAAAAGTAATGGCCAATAGGGACCGATAGCAAGAAAAGGTCACGAGAATCCGTGCTGTTGGCACGCTTTGATGATCATAATGATTAAAAACGTCTATCTCTCTCTCTCTCTCTATATATATATATATATATAAATTCATGCGCGCAGGTGTGTGTGTATGTGTGTATGTAGGTAATAAAAGTATGAAGTACATGCTTCTTATCAGATTTGGTAATACTGAAATTATATGAATAAAACAGGTTAATAAAAATGCCTTTTAAACCTTGCAGAGTTATGGCAGCCATAACAGAACATAACATGAAATAATATTACTCTTTTCCATTTGGAGTAAATTGGTGGGGTTGAAGTGGTAAACGGAAATGTCTGTTGATTCTGCACTGCTACCCCGGGTGTTTTGAAAAGGCAAGGGTCTTAAGAGAATAATATGATATCAATGGAAGAAAATATAAGCAAGTAAATATTGAATTAATAAAGCTGTGATTTGCCATGCGAGGTAAAAAAACATTCAATTTCAGACACATTTATGAATATAGAACATAATTTATTTGTAACAACAAAGACATGCACTGATACCGAAATCGGTCCAAAAGCAAATCAAATTTGAAAAAAAAAAAAGATAAAAGAAAGAAAACTCGGATGTGTATACAAATGCGTCATCATTTCAAAATTATTCACTTGTTTTTCAGAAAAATTGACATCATTTCATAATCTAATGAATTGACCAACTCTAATTCAAATGATCTCAAATTTTAACAGGATGTGTTGAAACGACTCAAAATTCTATGTTTAAGGTAGGTCGGGTTTTATGGCATATCAACCTTTCTAGGTTATTTAACGCCAAATCTATTTTTATGTAAATAATCTGTTCTATTGAAAACAATTCAGTTTAGCATGAGTACACAGTTTAATTTTCAAAACATTTCCATTTCTAGCTATTCAGTTTATTCAAACAGTTCTAATTCAGCTAATTCAGTTTAGTATAAGTACAGATTTTGTTTACACACAGTTAAATGTCAAAACAGTTCTATGTTAAACAAATCAGTTTAGTGTAAATGCAGTTTCAATGTCAAAAAACAGTTCTATTTCAAATAGTTCAGTTTAGCATAAGTACGCTGTTTAAATGTAAGTACGGTTTAATTGTCAAAAACATTTCTATTTTAAGCAATTCAGTTTAGTCAAACAGTTCAGTTTAGCCTAAGTATCCCGTTAGTTCTATTTAACCCATAGATAGGACCCTCATAATGTGCTACCACTTCGGGCCAGAATGGACCTGGGAGCAATGACAATAAAGGGATACTCCGCATTCCCCAAAGCTCCAGCATTACTGGAACCTCACCATCAGATTGTTTAGTGTCCTATCCAGGACACTCGTCAGGGGGTCTAACCCCTCTGCAGAGAAGCGGTCGGTGTATTCTACAGCCCCAGCCGACAGGGCAATCTATGTTTAAGACTTTTTTCTTTTCATATACTATAACTTCATTCACAGAAAAAGAAAATACGTTTAAACATTAAACATAGAACTGTTTTACACATCCTGTTAAAATTTGAGATCATTTGAACGAGATTTGGTCAATTTATTAGATTTTAAAACTATATCAATTTTTCTAAAACACCCGGTACATCTCAAATGATGTAAAATCTTTTGAAACATCCTGTATTATTTTAAACAAGAATTATTTCACGATATTCTAGCTAACCTCTAGCTATCTTGGCTTAAAAAAATAAATTAGATCATTAAGAATCGAAGCTTGATTTGATTTTTTTTTTTAATTCTTTGGCCAACGTTGTTTGTTGTGTTACGTTCCCTTAAACTTTCAGACTACAAATTACTGATATGTATTAACAAAAATAACAATAAGAAATTCTAATTCGCTGATTACTGGGGTTATGTTATTCAACTGCAAAGTTGATAAAGAAAATAATTTTATCTGCTCAAAACTGCGCAGTATATTCTAAAATTTGAACATAACGTCATTTACAAACAGACGACAGGAAATAGCATTATTTCAGATTACAGATCGATAACTGAGTGGGAAAAAAATCAATCATTTTGTAAATGTTTAAAGCCAACCAGAACAGATAAATATAGACAGTGAACTTAGGACAAAAGAAAACAAATATTCTTACGGACATTTTTATCACAACTACATTTACCGATCTATGAAAAATCCACGATTGGGTTGTATCGGGATCTATAAAGATATTATTACAAATATCTCACTGTTATATATATATATCACTGTTATATATATATATATATATATATATATATATATATATATATGTGTGTGTGTGTGTGTGTGTGTATTCGCCAATGGTCTGGGTGTCGTGGGTTCAATCCCAGGTTAAGTCATACCAAAGACTTTAAAAATGGTTCTTGATACCTCCTTGCTAACACTCATCAATATAAGGTACGCATTAAGGGTAAAGTGGAGCAATCCAGGGAAACGAGTGGCGCCCTCCTCTGCATCTCAGTGTTGTAGCTATTGAAAAGGGAGCCTTCAGGTTACCCTCGACTACGGTCGCCAACTTTACTTACTATATATATATATATATATATATATATATATATATATATATCATCATACAACGTGTGAAAGCACACGTTGTATGATGAAAATATACATATATATATATATATATATATATATATGTGTGTGTGTGTGTGTGTGGACGTTCGTGGCGTAATGGTTATTGTCATAGGAAATAGATACGGCAACCCGAGTTCAGATCCGGGGCAAGCCTGTTTGCAATTCATAAAACACTAATAACTAACAGAAAGGCATGAATCCAACTATTCCTCCTCCAGCTCTGGGTGATTAGTAGGGCAAACAGGGCTCTTTAATCATTGTATAGCAACTGGTCTACAAGATTTTAAAAAAACTCTGAAATCAATCCTGTTAAACTCTGCTTAAATACTGAACTTGCATCAGATCTTGCTCGTGGTGAAGAGATTGGGTAAATACCGATATAAAGTATTAAAAAAATAATAGATATAACAGGATAAAAAGTCACGATTCGGAGTTTCACGCTTTCCATACTCAAGTAAGCTTGTATTCAACACGTCTTAAAAAATCAAACCTAACAAAAAATATCAGTATTTATCATCATCATCAAGTCTGATAGCACGGGTTTCCTTGATTCTCTCTTTCACTTTCTTGCCATCCGCTTCTGTCGGCCATTGTTCTTGGCAGACCCTGTTGACAGCGACCAGTATCCACTCAGAGCTGATGAATGTGTTTGCTGATCGGTTAACACTAGTACGTCAATGTGTTGGAGTTCACCGGAGAACGTCGCTTATGAGTTAGTTCCTGATTTACCAGCTATGCCCAGCAAGTCTGGCACACCTTATTTGGATGGTTTGTTAGATAAAAGTTTAGTGGCTGTACAGCCGCTGTTTTGTACGGTGTAGGATTTGTTTAAAAGAGCTCGCAGCATCCTTGTATGGTTTCCATCGAGCTTTTTCTTCAAAGTTCGTTAACGTCCCGGTGGTGCAACCATACAATAATACTACACGGCTTGAGTTTTGAAGATTTCCATTTCAGGGAGATCAGATTTTCATATGCTCGATAATCTGTCAATAGTTGTCCGTGCTTTTCCCATGTGTTTGTGAAATCGCTTTTAGATGGTGCATTACTAGCGAGCTAAATGATCTAATTTCAGTGGCTTGTTATTTAATGTAAAGATGGCACCATCTTGTTTAAAACACATGAACTCTGTTTTATCTGATTTCACGTAGAGGCCAATGCCTGTTGCTGATTTCTCCAGGCCATGCTGCAGAAATTCAGCTTGATCAAATGTATTTGCGTAAAGTGTTAGATTAACTGAGAAGTCAGCATCTGTAATAGTTTCTGAGAGATATCGTCTGCTTCTTGCCTTTTTTGGTGGGAAACAATTTTCTTTCATATGGTTCTATTAAAGTTTGTAGTTTATAATTTTAATAGCTTCTAAATAGAAGTGGTGCTAAATTATCTCCTTCCACTGACAATGTCAAAGAAATCTATATCGCCATTGAGTGAGCGAATTATTATAGCGATAACTGTTTATTTGGAGAGAATGTATGGAATTACATCTTGGATAAATTTACAAGCAAAAGTTTTACTCCGTGATTTTTTGCACGTACTCCTTCGATAATTTAACGAATAGTCAGAATTATTGAAGTTGTGGATCAATTTCTCCGAGGACCGTTTTAATTTTTCCTAAGAATTTTCTCAAGTTCAAGTCGTATACGATTGAGGAGCAGGACATCATAAATCTTAGCAGCTATAGCAATAAGTATTATATGAGTATTTGTACCAAATAGAAAATATATTAAAGTAAGTTGGCGACCGTAGTCGAGGGTGACCAGAAGGCTCCCTTTTCAATAGCTACTACACCAAGGTGTAGGGGAGGGCGCTACTCCTTTCCCTGGATTGCTCCAATTTACCCTTAATACGTACCTTATGTTGCTGCGTATTAAGCAAGGAGGTATCAAGTACCATTTTTAGAGTCTTTGGTGTGACGCAACCCAAGTGGGTTGATTGCAAAATTTCGCTGTCAAGAATAATAATAATAAAAAAAAAAATCGAAAAGAAAGATTGAAAACGAATAATAAAAATAATAGAGTTATTCATTTCAAATCGTTTTTAAAATAATTTTTTGCTTCTTTTTTTAATAAACGATTTTTCAAGTAAGATATACAAATTTGCTAATTCTATGAGGACAGTGTCATTGTCTGTATATATACCGTTCGATAATTAATTTTATTTGTGTAAAAAACAAACAATTGTTTTGTCAAAATAGTAAGATGTGGGACAAACAGACACGGTGGCTTTATAATTAATCTTTATAATCGGGAACGTTTGAGTCAAATCCTATGCTTCAAAATTCCACATCAGTATATTTATCTCCGTTTTCTTGCAGAAAGTCGAAAAATTCATTATAGGTTGTGTATTTAATATGTTTATGATTGATTGATTCTAACGGCATATCAAACCATCAAGGGTTGTTTTATGCTTAGACGTTAGAAAATCACTTTTATTGCACATTAATTTTTACATTTTTTATATATTTGTTTCTTAAGAGTTTTCATTTTATTTTACTTTTTTATGTATCCTATTAAATACGAATAATTTTTAAACAGATCTATTTGACTTCTAGATAAGACTCTAGCTGCTACTACCAATCCGAGTCAGAGTGTGATTGAGAGTGATATCAATAAAGGGATACACGGCACTCCTCGGATAGAGTCTCATCATCAGATGGTGTAATGGTTATCGTCGAAGGAAGTGGACACGGCGACACGAGTTCAAATCCTGAACGAGACTGATAGCATTTCACATAGCGCTAATACCATTGGGAAAGGTATGAATCCAATTATTCTCCCTCCAGCTATGGGTAAATAGTAGGATAAACCGGGTTTTTAGCCTTGGTGAGGCAACTAGTCTAGGAGAAGGAAAACTCTGAATTCAAACCCGTTAAACTCCGCTTAAAAAATCGACCTTGTGTCATATCCTGCCCGAGCGGAGGGGTTTGTAAATATGATCAGATGCAGTTTATACCCGGGATATCTCCTTTGGTGGAGTCGGGGTAGTTACTCTACTTTAGGAGATACAGTCACCATATTTTAAAAATAAAGTAAATTCGGTGACCTTCGTCGAAGGCTCCCCGAAGGCTCCCTTTTCAATAGCTACGACACCGATGTATAGGGGAGTGCGTTACTCCATTCCTAGGGTTGCTCCACTTTACTCTTGATTCGTACCTTATAATGCTGAGTGTTAAGCAAGGCGGCATCAAGTACCATTTTTGAGTCTTTGATATGACTCGACCCAGACGTGAACCCCGGTCTCCCGAGCCATTGGGGAACACTCTACCCATTAGACCAAAGCCTGATTTAAATAAAGCACCGACAATTGAGCGTTTAATATGTTTATGATAGTAAAATACTCAGGAATAGCAAAAACTTCCACTCGTGGAATATAGTGTCTCTAACTTCCTTGTTGGTGAGGCGAAATATCTTTAATAATGATCTAACTCAATCCATTCGGCTTCCTTATCTATACGTCCACTGGGGTGGGTGAATATCAGTTAATATATATTCCTCTCAACTCAATTAAAAGTAAGTTGGTATATAGATATAAGATCGTGTATAGACACTGACATGTACCCACATTAATATTAAGTCATAAACTTTGACATGTAATTGATGCTTTTTTTTTTGTAATAATCATCCTTATTTCATTGTTATTGGCTTCCTTATTACTTCTATTCCTCTGTGTCTAATTGCGTAAAAATTGTGAATCATTCATTTTGTTTAAAATCTTCCAAATATTACATAACTTGAAAAACTGTTCATATGCTAATGTATACATAAATCTACTCTGACTCATATATTCCGAATAAATAAAGTTTGCTTGAAAGCGCACCTAAATGTAAACATACGGTTATATTTGATATCTCCGAACGATTATTCATATAATTATTTCTATCTTATTTTATTATATTTTTTTTACAATAAGCTCGTTCCATACTTAGTCCGCTATTAATATGGCCTTGTATCAAGTTGGCATAGTCAAACAAATATGTAATTATACGGGTATAACATATTGTCGTCTCCGATTATGTTTACTTTTAAGTTTTTTAGTAGACGCACTTAGTGTAACGGTTATTAGCGTTGGATATAGAATCAGTGACCCGGGTTCAAAACCTGGACGAGGCTGTTTTCATTTCCCTTTCGTGCAAGAAACTTTAAGAAATATATGAGTTTCTCTCTTCTTACTCCCTAGCTATGGGTAAATAATAGGACAGACTGCGTTCTTTAGCCTTGTTAAAGAAACCAATGTAGAAAAAGAAAAATTTTGAATTCAATCCAGCTGTCCTACGCTTAAAAATTGACCTCGTTTCGCATCCTTGAGTTGTTATATATATATATATATATAGGGGTGTGTGTGTGTGTGTGAGAGAGAGAGAGAGAGAGAGAGAGAGAGAGAGGGAGAGTAAAGTTTGGTGTGAAATCCAACCCAAAGAGGATGACAAATACAGTTAAGAAAACCAAATGAATATTTCTAGAGAGTCAAGTAAAAACAGAATGCAAATGGTAATAAAATTAGCCAAAAACGGACCTGCTTAAAAGGATGGGAAATGTAATACATTCTCTTAAATTTCTGAACGCTGAATTTAAAAAAAAAATGTAATTGTATCGCAAAGGAAAGACAGATTTTGGTGTTTATGTCTTTCTTATAGTATATGGCAATGAATAAGGAAAATCCCTCATATAACGATGAGTCTTACGTTCTTAATTTAAATCCGAGTTTTTATCATCATCATCATCATGTCGTGCTGGTAGCACGGATATCCCTGACCCTCTCTCGCCACTTTTCCCTATCGTTCATCGCCCTAGGCAGGTCTTCAGGACAACATCCCGTATCCTCACATAGTGGCTGAATGTATGTTCGTGCTGGTCGTCCTACCTTTGCACGGCCATGTGTGGGGGCCCATAAGAGTACATCACTTATGAGTTCGTCCCTGCAGGTCTGGTTCGTCTAACTTGAATAGTTTTCGTAAGAGGAGGCAGGTGGCCGTACAGTTGGTGTCTTGTGGGGTGTTGCCGCCAGGACTTGTTCAAGATTGCTCGCAGCATTCTTGTGTAGAGTTTTTATAATGTATCATAATTCCTCACCAAATTTGTACAAATAAAATGAGGAATACTAATACATATATATATATATATATATATATATATATATATATATTAACTGACTGAGACAGTTAGATTTTAAACCTGACAGAAAAATGAAAGCCAAGTTATTGATATTATCAATTTATTTGTATGACATGTTTTGCAACGTTTCTCTTTCACTGGTCCCGTAACTTGATTTGTTCGTAGGAGCGGTTCGCATACCGCGTGTCTTTAATTTAATTTAAACTTTTCCTTCTCTTAGACTGGTTGCCATACAATGGGTAAAGAGGTCAGTCTGACCTGCTATTTACTCATAGCTGGCAAAAAAATTGTTAGAATCATACCTTTCCCAATATGTATTAGCGCAATGTGAAATGCAAACAGCCTTGTTCAAAATTTGACCTCGGAGTCATCGAGTCCAATCCAACAATGACAATCGTCATGCCACGATTACTACGAACCATCAGATACAAAGAATTTTTTTCTCTCTTACTTTTTTTTAAGTGATTACGGAATTTGTTCGTTCGTTTTTTAGATGTTAAAAAAGCAAACTTAAATTGAAAATTATTTGAAAATCGTAATTAAAGATCGGAGAAGAAAATAATTGGGCCCTTTCAATCTGCTTTCGGCTAATATATTTCATTTTTATTTATTTATTTATTTATTCGTGTCCTTTTTGTCTAATATTGATAAACTTGTTTTCATTTTTCTCTCATATTTCTTCGTCACATTGTCGGATATAATTTTACGAATTATTTATCATATATATAAAGATATTTTGGCGGGTACAGAATTTAATCAAAGTAATAAAAAGTTTTATTCATGATGGGACTAATAGCATTTTTTTAAAAGTTGACTACCTAGCATACCGGTTTCGTTCTTCGCTCAAAAGAGCCTCTTCGTTTGAATTGAGCCTCTTCGTTTGAATTGAGGTCTCGGCTACCGTTGAACGGATGTATGTAAACAATAGTAATTGTGATTCATAACCGTTTAGAATTTACTTCGCAGCTAATATATCCTCGTGGCTGAATGGTTAGAAGCTTGGATTGACGTTTGAGTCAACCGGGTTTCGATCCCAGCTACGGGAAGATACTGTCTAGCCACACTGATGAGTTCTAATAGAACCAAACAGATCTGTCTGTGGATGACTACAGAGATATATATACTCCCGTGGGGTTGAGTTATCTGGCGAAGAAGTAATCGTGTTGCCATTAGCGACTATATATATATATATATATGTATATATAGTTTGATATATCTATAAGTATAGAGTACTCAATATCAGTGACAGAGCCTCCATATCGTAGTAAACAGTTAGCGGTGTTTGGTGACTGCTAATTTCTGACCTATGTCATCACTGGAGCAAGTATCCTTTTACATACTGTTGAGTGGGGCATGATGGGAAAGGTAATCTAACATTCTGGGAAAAAACTCTCGTTTATACTGTGTAGGCATTTACGCGGTTCTATGGTATTAAATTGGGGATTTCTTTATTCATTTACTCGATTTTGTTTACTTTATTATTTTCTATTATTTTATTTATTTTCACTCTGTTAAGAGATTTTCACACCGTCGTTTGCCGATAGTTTCTCAGTGACGTTTGAGTGACAGCAAGTCTCCTCAAGTCTCCAGGACTCTTCTCAGTATTCTGGTCGATCTCAACAATGCTGTAGTTTGGATGGTCTCCACTCGTCCTTTTATTTCCAAGTCCTCCAATCCTTGTTCCAATCCTTTGATGACTGTTCCGAGAGCACCAATTACAATTGGTATCACCGTCACTTTCATGTTCCACAGTTTTCATTTCCATAGCATGGTCCATGTACTTATCCTTCTTCTCGCTTTCTTCTGACTTTATTCTGTAGTCTGCGGGGACAACAAAGTCCACAACTCAACAAGTTCTCCTCTTTTTTTTTTTTTTTTTTGTTGTTGACTATCACAAGGTCTGATCGCCTGGCCGAGATTAGGTGATTCGTTTGTATCTCAAAATCCCAAAGCAGTTTGTGTGTATCATTCTCCAAGAGAGATCCTGGGTTGTGCATATACCATTTGTTCGCATGGTGGAACTATTTTGTTGCATCTAATCTATTTTTGCTTTGAAATTATTGGTCCTTATGGATTTGTTTTGTGCTCCTATCAGAAGAGATTCAATTTCTCTCAAAAGTTTTTCCTTTCTTAGTTATGTCCAAGTTTTTTCGAGTAAGATGTCACTCGTTTGTCGCTTGAAATGTCCACACAGATTTTTTTCTTCCCATTTTTGTTTTCTAGTAACATTTGTTCTGGTGATTATTTCTGGTGGCTGTTATCAGTCTTCCTCCGCGCTTTTCAATATAGTCTTCGAGTCGTTATATCAATGCATCCACACTATCCTCAATGCTGCTAAATCCTCTTCCGCCTTTTCTTGACACATATATGCAAGGCTTTATGCATCGCCATTAGTTTTTTTGTTCTCTAGTCCATTTGTTTAAGTTCTTCTCTCGTCTACTTCAAGAATAATCCTGAGTATCTTAAAGGGGGATAGCACAAGTGTTTTTCCCTTTTATAAGGTTCCTGCAATATAGTTTGGTTAAGTTGGATGTTTGAAATTAGGATCAGTGGGGAGTATATTTCTTTTATCTATCCTATTTACCCAGCCCCTCCACTCGGGCAGGATATGACACAAGGTCAATTTTTAAGAGAAGTGTCACAGGTTTGAATTCAGAGTTTTCCTTCTCCTAGACTAGTTGCCTCACCAAGGCTGAAGAATCCAGTTTGTCCTACTATTTACCCATAGCTGGAGGGAGAATAATTGGATTCATACTTTTCCCAAGGGTATTAGAGCTATGTGAAATGTAATCAGTCTCGTCCTGGATTTGAACTCGTGTCGCCGTGTCCATTTCCTACGACGATAACCATTACACCACGGGCACCTCCAAAATATTTCTTTTATTTATAAAACTTTTTTACAGTAACCAAATGCACTACGATTATAAATTAGATGAAAATATTTTTAAAATGTTGATTAAATGAAATATACTTAGTTATCAACAATAATTCCTTCCCTCGATTGGGAGTTTGCAAAAAACTAACGTTGTATAGCAATTTAAATGTTCTTTAGGAGATAGTGTCTCTGATAATAACAGTATATAAGTTGGCTTAACCTCAACTACCCTATCGAGACGATTCACTCTGCATCTATCTGATACAAGTTCAATAGCACATCTAAAAAACATGCCTGTCCAAAAACTGAATTTCGGAAAATTCTTACCGAAAACACCACAATGTCAGAACAACAAAATAACAAACAAAAATTACAAATTCTCGAGGCACTTCATATCAGAATTAAACAACCCAAACTCGACAGAACGTACTTAAATGTTTTTAGTTACTGCTGCTACTTATAGAAACAAATAAAATGCTAAAACACCCCACCAGAATAAATAATAAACACTTATAAACTTGTAATGTACATGCAAAGGTCACATCACTTTTGAAAACTACACACCTCTGATGATGGTGCAAGATCAAGTAGAAAGAGGGTAACAGATATGGGAGTTTCATCAACCACTTCCCGTCGGACATCGTAAAATCAATTCGGCAACTGGAAAGGACAAATACAAAAATAAGTAGACAAAACATGTCTATATTGTTCAACGAAATATGCAGTCATGAAGAAATGCTCCCCAAATACACATATAGATATATGTATATATATATGTATATATAAATATTAATATACATATATATATGTGTATATATGTATGAGTATATATATGATTATATATACATATATGTACATGTATATATATACATATGCATATATATATAAATATATATATATTAGTACCCTCTCCCCCACATTGGTGTAGTCGCTAATGAAAAAGGAGCTTTCGGGTTGCCCTCAACAATGGTTGCCTACTTTACTTTTACTTATATATATATATATATATATATAGGTATAATATATGTATATAGATGCATATATATGTATATATATGTATATATATATGAATATATATGTTTATATATATGAATATATATATGTACGTATATATATATATATATATATGAATATATATGTATCTATATGTATATGCATATACATATACATATATATATATATACATGCATGCGTACATACATGATGCTGAGCAACAACAAGAAAAAAATTGGTGAAATTCTAAATATTAAGAAAACCAACATTAAAAATCTAAACCTAGTAATTGGATTTAACTCAGATGAATAGCGCAACAGTTATCGTCACAGGGAATGGACTAGGCCCCCTAAGTTTAAATTCTGAACACAGCTATTTGCATTTATATAGTGTTAATATTCTTGAGAAAAGTATTAATCCAAATACTTTCCGTCCAGTTATGAGTAAATAATAGGACATATAGATAATCTTGATATGGCAACTAGTCTAGGAGAAGGAAAGCACTGAATTCAAACCAGTCATTTTTAATTAACCAGTCTTAATTCCTCCACACGAGCAGGATGTGACATAAGGAAACATTTTAAGCGAACTTTAGCAGGTTTGCAAACAGCGTAGTTCCGGATTTGAACTCAGGTAGTTGAGTCCATTTCTTCTTCCGATAACAATTACATCAAACCAGTTGTACACCTGGATAGGGATGAACTCCGCCTGGCTATTTCTACCCAAAACACACTGCGTGAATATAGAGCCCCATGACCAAACCAAGTAATGGGATCCGTGAGAGAGAATAATAGTGGATACTAACAAGAAAACCTTTTCGCGTATCATGTGATGAATATTTGGGTGAATAAGGATATTAAATATGCAGCCCATTGCAACCAGGAACACATTAATTGCAGAATAGACTGGCACTTGCATTGACCTGAGAAAATACCATAAAGACGTTTTCATCAGTATGGTGACCTGATGACCTAATGTCATTGGTTAAACTTTAAGAGAAGAGGAGAGAGAATAATCACGGCATGTATATAGCCTGATGGACCAGTAAAATAGGACTTTTTCTTTGACTTTTGCCGCTTTTTTGCGGCGTTTTAGCAAAGATAATAGCCGAAGCGCTTTGATAACTACAATAAAGACAAGTAAACCGATCTAAAAAAATCAATATATATATATATATATATGTGTGTGTGTGTGTGTGTGTGTGAAGGTAGCAGAAAAAACATATTATTATCATATCATTATGATGTAAAGAAGAGATTCAAAAACATTCTGCCGTTTTCGCTGAGTAGTTTATAAAAAGTAAAAGCCTAAAACACCTAATGCCACCCCCCCCCAAGAGAAAAGAAAAAAAAATGAAATTAACTTCCCTCCTCCCACCACCGAATAGAACAGATAGTCCCTAAAATTCAGTAGTAAGTAAACATTAAATGAAGAAGGAACATTGGAACACACGAGTCAACAGAGGAAGAAATGTATCAATATTGGTCAGTATGTCTTTAAGTCCTATTAATTTAAAATGCTGAATTTTTACAAAATGTTATGCTGTACTTTGTTTGTAAAATAATGCTTAAACTATGCGTTTTAAATGTAAAGAGACGCTTACTCTACTGTAAACCCAAATTGATTTTAAAGACTCTCTCTCTGTCCTAATGTCAGCGAAAACGGCAGAATGTTTTTGAATCTCTTCTATAATATAATTTAAAAATTGGTAAAGAAAGCCCTAACAGTAGTTTATAAAAAGTAAAAGCCTAAAATGCCAGGGGAAAAAAAAACAAAAAACTAAAAAGCCTAGGAAAACGTCCCAATACCGCAAAAAAAAAAAAAATTCAGTACCAGTGAAAGTCATTCGAAAGTACCTTGATCTTGGACTTTAACTAAGTTAAAACTTATTAAAGGAGAAAGAGAAAAAAAAAATTTAATCATATTTACCCCCCCTTTTTTATTTTATTTATTTATTTATTTATTCTTTTTATTTATTTATTTATTTTTATTTCATTTTATATACGTACACATGGGAAGCAGCATGATGTACGTAAAGGTATTTGAATAAACCCATGGGCGACCAAACTCAATACCTAAACGGGTCCTGGACGTGAGTTTGACAACTTTACGCTCAGGATCGTTAGTTCGATCGGGGAACTACTGCTGCTCCTCTATAAGAGTGGCTTCTATAGAAGAGAATAAAACAGCCGTCGAAAGATAACCATGACCCACACTCAAACCACGTACACAAACTGCATCGCTCTTCGCGCGGGTAAAAAAGGGGCGCGTCCTACTGAGGTTGGAGCCCTGGCCTCAGTGTTCAAAAAATCAGCTACAGAGCTCAAACAATCAAAACTACTAAAATGCAAGCAAACACAACAAATAGCCACATTTAACGTAAGAACCTTAAATAGAATAGGACAACTACCAGAGCTAATCGCATCGGCCGAAGAACATAAGATTGACATAATATGCATACAAGAACACAGATACACGCACACCGAAGATATCAAATATCCCGAAACTGGCAATGGGTGGTCGCTCGTCACCGTAACCGCATGGAAAAACTCTGTCAACGCTGCAGTAGGAGGGGTAGGATTACTTATAGGACCAAGAGCATTAAAAACGATAAATAGCGTTGAGAAAATACAACCTAGAATGATGGCAGCTACTTTTAACGGCAACCCCAGAGCTACAATCATCTCCTACTACAGCCCCACCAATGTTAGTGAAGAAACTGAACTAGTCACCTTCTACGATGAGTTATCCTCATTAGTGCGTAGCATCCCGAAACACAACATGTTAGTCATTGGCGGAGACATGAATGCCCAAATCGGGAAAAACGGAAACAACAAATACAGCCTCCACACGTCAAATAGGAATGGGCAACATCTAGCAGATTTCATAATAGAAAATAGATTAGCATGCCTCAATACAAACTGCCAAAAAAGGGAGGGAAAACTATGGACATACAAGTACGCAAACAATACTAAAGCTCAGATAGACTACGTCCTTATAAACAAGAAATGGAAAAATAGTGCAATGAATTGCGAGACATACTCCTCTTTTGAGGGTGTGTCCACCGATCACCGAATAGTCACAGCGAAAATACGGTTAAGCCTACGAAAAAACGCCAAACGAACAGCGACCACCAAACACTATGACTGGGCCCTATTGAACAACAGAGATATAAGAGATAAATACGTATTAGAATTAAGAAACAGATTCGAAACACTACAAGAAAAGACGGAAAAAAGTACACCAAACGACGAATATGAAAATTTCGTCAATGCACACCTCGAGGCAGCAGCGGAATACATTCCAACAAAACTCAAAACTAAATATAGAGTCCCTTGGTAAACATTAGCGGTGAGAGAAAAACGTGCACTAGTGAAAACAGCCTCCAAAAATACAAATGCCTTAAAACTAAAAACGGCACAATATCAATTAGCAGGCGTATATATAAAGGAACAGACAGAATACATTAAAAATCAGATAGATAAGATTAGAGACTCGGTGGAAGATAGACAATCTAGGATAGCCTGGCAAACAATAAACGAAGTGAGTAGAAGAAAGAACACAGCCAAAGCAAAACTGAAAGCAGCAGACCACCAAGAAAGAATAAAACTGTGGAAACAGCACTTCGAAAACCTACTAGGAAACCCACCGAAAATAACACATGAACCAATCACCAGAATAATTAGCAAACAATTAGACATTAAAATAGGACCGTTCACACAAGAAGAACTCGACTCGGTTCTCAAAAAAATTAAAAATAGGAAAGCTGCAGGGCTGGACGAAATTCCCCCGGAAGTATGGAAGACCAGACAATTCGACGACATACTGCTCCGACACTGCAACGCAGTATACAATCAAAATCCGATAGATAGATGGATGAAAGGATGCATACTCCCCTTCCCTAAAAAGGGGGACCTCGGATTAGCCAAAAACTACCGAGGTATAACACTTACATCCATAGCAGCCAAAATCTACAATGCCCTACTACGAAACCGCATAGAACCCGAAATCGACAAAATACTTAGAAAAAACCAAAATGGTTTCCGAAGAAATAGATCCACGACCTCACAAATATTAACCATCCGTAGAATCCTTGAAGGTGTACGGGCAAAAAACCTACAAGCGACATTAATTTTTGTTGACTTTACCAAGGCTTTCGATTCCATTCACAGAGGAAAGATGGAACAAATCCTACTAGCGTACGGCATACCTAAAGAAACCGTTGCGGCAATAACGATTCTCTATAGAAACACTAAAGTAAAAGTTCGATCACCAGATGGAGACACAGAATACTTCGACATTGTAGCAGGAGTACTACAAGGGGACACGCTGGCTCCGTACCTCTTTATCATTTGTCTAGACTACGTACTTAGAACATCGATTGACAAAATCAAAGAGAATGGCTTCGAACTGACGAAGAAAAGAAGCAGAAGGTACACCGCAACAACAATTACCGACGCCGACTACGCCGATGACATAGCGATACTGGCAAATACACCTGACCAAGCCGAAACACTACTGCATAGTCTGGAACGAGCAGCAGCAAACATAGGCCTCTATGTTAATGCACACAAAACGGAATATATGTGCTATAACCAAACGGGGGACATCTCCACTCTAGAAGGAATCCCTCTTAAACTAGTAGACAAATTCACTTACCTAGGAAGCAGTGTCTCATCAACCGAAAAGGACATAGAAACGAGGTTAGCGAAAGCATGGACAGCTATCAATAGGTTATCGATTATTTGGAAATCAGACCTAACCGATAAAATGAAACGCAGTTTCTTCCAGGCAGCGGTCACATCGATACTGCTATATGGATGCACTACATGGACGCTAACAAAACGGCTGGAGAAGAAGCTAGATGGCAATTACACAAGAATGCTGCGTGCAATCCTGAACAAGTCCTGGCAGCAACACCCCACAAGACACCAACTGTACGGCCACCTGCCCCCTATCACGAAAACTATTCAAGTTAGACGAACCAGACATGCAGGACACTGCTGGAGAAACAGGGACGAACTCATAAGTGATGTACTCTTATGGACCCCCACACATGGCCGTGCAAAAGCAGGACGACCAGCACGAACATACATTCAGCAGCTATGTGAGGATACGGGATGTTGTCCTGAAGACCTACCTAGGGCGATGAACGATAGGGAGGAGTGGCGAGAGAGGGTCAGGGATATCCGTGCTACCAGCGCGAGATGATGATGATGATGATGTAAAGTCGACGATGACGTTTCGGTTTCAGCAACCATCATCAAACGAAACGTTAACGTTGACTTTACATCATAATATATTCACCGACTTGCGCTACCGAAACTGTGTTATCACCCTGGTTGGCGGCTGATGAGGACAGGGTATCGCACGTGCTTTTACACGTTGTATGATAAAAATTTAACCTATTTGGATTATGTTTTTTCTGCTACCTTCATACTGTCGGATTTTATCTATATTTACTTTCATATATATATATATATATATATATATATATATCAGCAAATACGTTTCGCTTTAAGATAAATCTGAGAAATGAATTACATCAAACAGTTTTGAGTCAGAACCCTACTAACGGAATAGAAATTTAAGAACTTTCTCTTTTTTTGTTTCATTTAAAAAATAAAATAGAATAAAATTCAGAAGATGCAACTTCACATATTAACTACCCTAATGATGGTTTAATGTATCAACCGGAACATTTTTCGTTGGCAATATTTAAAAAAAAAATGAAATCATCCTCTTGTTTCTTCATATTTGCATATATATATATATATATATATATATATAGGGTCGAGTTCTCTAGCGAAGAAGTAATCGTGTTGCCATTAGCGCCTTTGCAAGTCTCTCCGTATTTGAATTGAGATCTCGGCGGCCGTTGAACGGATGTATGTAAACAATAGTAATTGTGATTCATAACCGTTTAAAATTTACTTCGCAGCTAATATCTCCTCGTGGCTAAATGGTTAGAAGCTTTGGTTTGGCGTTTGAGTCAACCGGGTTTCGATCCCAGCTACGGGAAGATACTGTCTAGCCACACTGATGAGTTCTGATAGAACGAAACAGATCTGTCTGTGGATGACTATGTATGTATATATATATATTACAGAAATAACTTGTTTTATTAATACTATATACCATTAGCTATATTTTCTGCAAAGTTAAGTCATGTTAATGTTCAAATGAAATCCTGTTTATCGCAAAACGAAGCATTCGAAACATAATCTAATGAAAAATTTGAAATTAGTTTGACAGAGAAAGACTGAAATAAACAGATATGCAAATAGACAAATAGATAGATATATAAAAAGAAAAAAAAGTAAAAGACAAACACTCTCGTATAGAAATATACGAGGATGAGCTGAAAATTTCATCAGCCAAAAAATTAATATGATGTCTTCAAATCTGCCGTTGATGGTTTTTTGACTAATAAGATTCAAGCAGTAAAACATCGATGGAAGAAGTGTGAAGACCGGATGGGAGACTATGTTGAAAAATAAATCTCATTTGGTCTCTTAGTATGAGAGTATCGTGGTCAGCCTATGATCTTTTCAGCCGATCCACAAAGAAAGAAAGAAAGAAAGAAAGAAAGAAAGAAAGAAAGAAATCCCATTCACGCTTGTTTGTAATTAAATATGTAAGCAAACGGGCATTCAGTTTAACGCGAAAAGAAACAAATTATTTTTATCCCTTCTAACAAACTGAAGTGCTGATAGCAAAAAAGAAATAATTAGCGTGAAACTAATTAATTCTGCAATACAAAACAATTAATGAACTAACCAAACAAGACATATACGTAAAAAAAATAAATAAATAAATAAAAAAAGTAAAACAGGTACCTGTACTGTTATTAGTACCCAATATAATTATCTTTCCACCAAATTGATAATCAGTTTCTTTCTTTTTCAAATATTATTTCGGTATCTTACAAAAAACAACTTAAATACGGATAATTTTTATCAATATCACCTTTAAACATTATCAAAATAAAACTAATTTTCTTCCAAACCAGAAATATTAGAATGTTACGATGATCATTAAATAAGTTTCCAGACTTTTTTCATATGGGCACTTTTATTGATAGTACACACATAGTCCCCTTCGAAGAAATCTCCTCCGGCTGAAATGCACTTGTTAAACCGTTCTAACAACTTCTGGAAGGCCCCATGGAAGTCCTCTTGTGTGAGTGTGTCAATGACCCTCGTCACAGCCTCTTTCATATCCTCAATTGTCTCATAACGACAGCCTCTGAGCTTAGGGAATAACCAAAAGTCACTGGGACCAAGGTCTGGACTATATGGAGGGTGAGAAACTGTCTTGATGCCCATCTTGGTCAAATAATCTGTGACAAGGATGGAGTTATGAACTGGTGTATTGTCCTGATGGAAATGCCACTGACCCGATTTGAAGAGTGCTCGCCTCTTCCGACGGAATCTCTTCCTGAACACCCATAAAACCTCAACAAAGTTACCCTAACCTTAAGCGTTTGGCCAATCAACTGTGGTGTATTGACTTCCTTACTCCTCCCACACCTCTCATCATCCATCACAGACTCCCTGCCTTCCTTGAATCTCTTATGCCACTCAAAAACCGATGCTCGATTCATGCAAGATGGTCGAAAAGCAGTCTGAAGCATTCCATACGTTTCTATGGTATTTTTTTCCAACTTTAAAATAGAATTTTATTGCATATCGTTCGTCTAAAGTGTCAGATTGCATTTTTGAACTTCACCAGCTGTGACAATCAGGCTTTAGTAGGGTGTATTCCAATTGCTGCTGTAGCTGTTCATTTGAACCAGAAATCATAAAAATTGGTCAGTCATCTCATAAGATGTATAGTATTAACATACTCAATTTTCAATGAGTCTACGACAATTTTAAATGCCTGTACAAAAAAGTCTGGACACTTATTGAAGGCACCACGTATTTCTCAACAGCATCACCATCATCATGAAGGTAATGCCGACAGCACTGATTACTTTAACTGCTTTCCTCGTCTTATTTGAATGGTCTGTGAGATGGGAGGTAGGTGGTCCTACAGTTGCTGTTTTGTTGGGTGCTGCTTCCAGGATTTGAACTCGGGTAGCCGTGTCCATTTCCTCTTCCGAAAATCATTACATAAAACTAGTTATAGACCTGGATAACGATGAGCTCCTCCTGGCTATTACTCAGTATGAATATAGAGCCCCCATGACCAAATTAGGTAATCCGTAAGAGTGAGAGAGGATAATAGTAGATAAAAACTTGAGAACTTTTTAATATATCATGAGACACCTCATAGAGGATAAACTTGATACAGTTCTGAAAACAATTAAAAGAAGAAAAGTATCAGGTCTTCATGAAATACCCTCTCACAGTTCATCATCATCATGTCGTGCCATCAGTACGGATCTCCCTGACTATCTCTCGCCACCCTTCCCTATCATCCATCGCTTCCAGTAGGTCTTCAAAGCTACATCCTGTATCAGCACATAGCTGTTGTACGTAGGACATAACTGGACGTCCGGCCTTTGCTCGTCCATGTGAGGGGGTCTACAGGAGTACATAACTTATGAGTTCATCCCTACTTCTCCAGCAGTGTCCCGCATGTCTAGTTCTTCTAACTTGGATAGTTTTCATGATTGGTGGTAAGTGGCCGTGCAGCTGCTGTTTTGTGGGGTGCTGCCTCCAGGACTGGTTCAATATTGCTCACAGCATTCTTGTGTAGTTGCCGTCAAGCTTTTTCTCCATACGTTCTGATAGCGTCCATGTAGTGCATCCATACAGCAGTATCGACACGACCGCTACTTGAAAAAACTGCATTTCATTTTATCGGTCAGGTCTGACTTCCATACGACCGAAAACCGATCAATAGCTGTCCATGCCCTTGCTAGTTGCGTGTTGATGTCTGTCTCGGTTGATGAGACACTGCGTCCTCGGTAACAGAGTTCAACATCTCTTCTAGTAGGCCAGCTGTAAAATGGTACGCTTGATCTAGTACTCCGGCACTGCTCTAGAGGTCACCATTCAAAGTACCACCCACCCGAAGCGGATTTCAAATCCTGAACCTGGCTGTTTGCTGTTCACATAACACTCAGACTCTGGGGAAAGGTATGAATCCAACTCTTCTTCCCCCAGGTATAGGTAAATAAGAAGGCAGACAAAATTCTTTAAATTTAGTCTCGGTGAAGAAAAACTCTGAATTCAAACCTGTTAATCTCCGCTTAAAACTGGCCTTGAATCGCATCTTGCTTTTGCGGGGTGGGGGGTTGATATATATATATATATAGGTATACCTCACCTCAAGTAAAGTTGACGACCTTAGTCGAGGGTGACCCGAAGGCTACCTTTTCAATAGCTACCACACCGAGGTGTGGGGGAGGGCGCTACTCCTTTCCCTGAATTGCTCCACTTTACTCTTGATTTTTACCTTATAATGCTGAGTGTTAAGCAAGGTGGAATCAAGTACCTTTTTTAGAGTCTTTGGGATGACTCGACCTGGGATAGCTACAACACCGAGGTGTAGGGGAAGGCGCAACTCCATTCCCTGGATTGCTCCACTTTACTCTTGATCGGTACCTTATAATGTTGAGTGTTAAACAAGGAGGTATTAAGTACCGTTTTTTTAAGTCTTTGGTATGACTCGACCTGGGATTGAACCCAGGTCTCCCAGACCATTGGCGAACTCTCTAACCATCATGCTATCGGACCTTTCGTCTAATGAGTAGAGTGTTCGCCAATGGTCTGGGAGACCTGGGTTCAATCCCAGGTCGAGTCATACCAAAGACTTAAAAAAACGGTACTTCATACCTCCTTGCTTAACACTCAACATTATAAGGTACCGATCAAGAGTAAAGTGGAGCAATCCAGGGAATGGAGTTGCGCCTTCCCCTACACCTCGGTGTAGTAGCAATCGAAAAGGGAGCCTTCGTGTCACCTCCGACTACGGTCGCCAACTTTACCTACGTACTATACCTTACGTCGGTAATTCGTTCTAGAAGAAGCGACTTATGTCGAAAACGATTTGAGTCGAATTTACTTGTCTCCGAATATTGTGATACATTGTCCATCTTGAATGCAACAATAGACAGAAAAAATATTCATTCTTTACAAAAGAAAACTCACTAATCTATGTGTGGATGATTTTTTGTGGCAGCCTGCACAGTGTCGCCTGCATAACGATTCAATCTCCCGATGTGCAGATTCTTTTAATAAAAGATTAGTCGTTCGCAAATTATGGTTGCAACCGTACAAACCACAAGCCAGCTCCACAAAGAAAGAAAGACTGAGCTCTTTAAGCTTAGGATGGCAACCTGTCTAGGAGAAGAAAAAGTCTGAGTTCAACACGCTATACTCCACTTAAATATTGACTTCTTGTTGCACCATGTTTGTGGTGGATAGGTCCGGTCAATACATACTTTATACAATGTAATTTTGTATGATCTTTTGTGGTGGAATATATTGTTTTATATACAATTTTTAAAAAAGTGATAGGGCCACAGAACATATATAACATTCACTAAGTATGAACATTCTTGTAAAACTTTCAAACCATAATGTTGTTATACAAAATGGGAGGTGGCCTTTGCACTTCCTTTTCAGTTCATTGCGTCTACATTTATTTTTTGTTTGTTTGTTTTGTTTTGTTTTGTTCTTTTTTCAATGAATTACATTTTATCACTATGAGGCTTTCTCAACGTTTCTCTCAGTTGGTTTATGTTTTCTTCCAGACATCTGCCCACACAATGAAAACGGAAAATGGAGACGCAGAGGAGCTCGAGTCAATAGTAGATCAAAATAACACATGCTGTTTCATGACAATTAAAAATAGTGTGTCGTTTTATCAAACTGAAATTTCGAAAGGATGCGGCAGATTATCAAAAATTCAAAAATTATTTCTGCATCGATGGCTCAAAGAAGATGAAGATGATAAAAGTGCGAGAATCATGAATGGGAAATAAAAATGAACGAGATTGTAAAAAAAAAAAGGAGTTAGAAATGATGTAATCCTTACCGGTGTCATGTATATAAGTTAAGTAAGTAGGCCAACTGTTGTCGAGGGCGACCCAAAGGCCCCCTTTCCAATAGCTACTACACTGAGGTATTGGGAAGGACGCTACTTCTTTCTCTGTATTACTCTACTTACGCTTGATCCATACTTTATAATCCTAAGTATTAAGCAAGGAGGCATCAAGTACCATTTTTGTGTCCTTGATATGACTCGACCAGAAACTGAACCCTGATCTCCCGGGCCATTGGCGAACACGCTAGCCATTATATATATATATATATATATATATATATATATAGAGAGAGAGAGAGAGAGAGAGAGACAACACGAGACTTTGAACCGAACCCTTTATTTAATCCACTTGAGTAGATTATTCTAATTCCGTTAACCATAACCGGATACATGTGTAAGTATTAATATAGTAAGTATTAATTCTTATTTTTACCGGTAGTCAGGATTGAACCTGCAAAATTCATTAACCAAACGCCTATATCTGTTATACCTCGTATCCTGCTGGACAATTCAGTGTGAATTTTAGAACTTGTAAACCTCATGTTTTATCAATACTATGAATTATTATTTATTACTATTATACGATTTTTTTTTACCTAAGTTCATATTGCAATTGTTTTTGTTTTTTGTTGTTTTTTTTTTTTTTTTTTGCTCTCGAGTTCGGCACGAAATACCTGAAGAAGGCCGCAGGACGCATCGACCGAAACATTTTGAATATAACAGCGAAGTTAAAGGCAATAGTCCGAATACTCTGAATGATAAAAAATCACGAATATTGTTTATCCTGAAACGACCATCTTTTGTTTGTTTGTTTGTTTATTTTTTGTTCTTTGTTTTGTTTTGTTTTTCTTTTTTTCTTTTTTGTGTCTTTGAAATATTTTAAAGTCATTTATTCCTCTCTATATAAGCTTTTTTGTGTTTAAGCATAAAAAATTGAAATGTTATTAAACTGAATTGGAGGAAAAAGATGTTAATGACGTGTCAACAGAATTATGAAAATAATACAATGAAAAAGATGTCTGAGTTCCGGTTTCAGTTATTTGTTGAATGGCATATCAACTTTCGTGGATTATTCAATGCCAAAGCCATCTTTTAAGAGGAACATTAGTGAGATTTCTTGATAAATATAAATGAATATAAATATAAATTAAATAAAGAATTTGAAAAAGGGGGAAATTGGAGAATAGCGTTTGTGGTGAACACTTTTATAGCAAATGGCTCTCTAATCGAACAAAATTAGAACTGAAAAATGTTTCAGATAAATAAAAGAACATCAGACTTTTGGATATAGTTAGTAAAGTAAAGTTGTCTCCCTTAGTTGAGGGTGACCCTAAGGCTCCCTTTTCAATAGCTACAACTCCAAGGTGTAGGGGAGGGCGCTACTCCATTCCCTGGATTGCTCCACTTTATCCTTGATCCTTACTTTATGATGCTGAGTGTTTAACAAAGTGGCATCAAGTACCATTTTTTGAGTCTTTGGTATTAATCGACCTGGGATTGAACCCCGGTCACTCGGACCCCTCTACTCATTAGGCCAATGGCCCAGGTTCTCGTTTCGTTTCTTTGTTTAATGGCATATAAACCTTTGTAGGTTATTTAATGCCAAAGCCATTCTCCTAGAAGAACAGTTGTGGTACTACTTAACCCATAGCTGGGAAGATGAGGGGGTCCATACCTTTCCCAAGGATATCTGCCCAAAAGTGAACGTAATAGCGCGACTGGAGTACGAACTCCCTTACTGCGATTCTGCAATCCATCGCTTTAACCATTACACCACAAGGACATCCCCAGGTTCTCAGGTTGTTGGTGATTCATTTGTATTTCTCAATAACCTTGATTGTCATAGAAACTTATTCTTGACCCCCCCCTCACTTACCAAAGTCCAATATTCTGTTGATATCCTTTAATCTGTTACTGAAGTTTGGGGCACATACTATTGCATGTTTTTAATGGTACAATATATGCAATAAAACGTATAATGACCCTCATGGAAGCTACAAATTGCTGGAGACAACTGCTTCGTCTCTAGAATACCGCTGAGATCAACTGACTTGACATTTGAAAGACTGCAGTTTCATGTCATACTCATTTTTTTCCATGAAATCTAAAGGGCAATAATCGCTGAAAATTGTTGGACTGAATCTGGTAGATACTGTCTTTATATTATCAACATTGTTGGGTTTTCAAGAATTGAAAATCCTTATGGTCTTTTAATTTTGGCACCAGAGGACAAAACCAAAAATATTGATTATCCTGAACTTTTGAATTCAACATGTAAGTGAACAAAGAAAATGTTATAATTCTTACTGCTATGAAAAGACAAAGTGATTCTATAATTAATGTGACTCAAATTTGTACATTTATACCACCCTCTTCGCCCCGTCCTCGATCACAGCGCTGATTATACCTATTATGGTAACTCTTTGCCACAACCTTGTCCGCCTCCCTCCAATCTCTCTGCTACAGCGTGGGAAAAAACAGATCAAAAGTTCCTTCCAGGGAAAGTGACCATGCACAGCCCTGCCCCACGTTGTGATTCTTTAAAAGTAAGGCCGATGGCCCTGTCTGAAAGGAAGAGGGGTTACTGGCAGCTGAAGACTGGACTCCAAAGGGGTACATATATTGCAGAACAAAAAAAAAATAATAATAACTCCGATTTCTGCAGTAGATAAGAAAAGGGTTTATAAAACTTCAAAGTTACAGGTGGCGACAAAAAAAAAATCTGCGGGTGTGACATATAATAGTCTAGGGCGGCGGCCCGACGAGGGTTAAGTTTTCTTAACGACAATGTATCTCAGCGGCGAACTGGTGATATATGAGCTGGTAGCGCAAAGTACAATTCCAATCTGTTGGTCCCTGCCTGGTCTTCGTCGGCTTTGTCTGCTTCGTCTGGAACCGAACTGCTTCGCTCTCCTGCCACCAACTTACAAAGGTCTATATAATAATTGCCAATATTCTGGGGTAGGTTCTGACTGAGGCAGGGGTGATCTCCCTAACGTCATTTTCAACTCATTAGACATCCTTCATGTCTTTGTTTTAATTTTCGTCATCAGAAAGGGTCCAACCCTCTTTTCACTACTTCCACAGAGTTGTTCCTCTCACTACCCTCATAGTGAGGACTACAGGAGGATAGCTTTCCTCCTACCAACATAGTTTCTATCATTTTACGGCTCATGACGTTAGAAAGGGTCCAACCCCTTTTTGCCCAAATATGCTGGACTGTCACCTTTGATGGAACTGGTTTCAATTCCACGTAGGCAAAAAGACTGGCCTATCCTCAGGCTAATTAATAATTCCCTTTCAACACTGATAAGTAATTCTGGATGATTTTCTCAACCCTTAGCTGAGGTATTTCCCCAAATGCCAGGTGGCCTTCTTTATCTTGACAAAGACTTCTTTGTTTGCTCTGAGTCCCACCTTTTAACTGGAGTGCAAGTCACACCGTATCTGAATCTTTGTGCTGTCAAATCCTTTAAAATTAACTTTTTCCAGGCTCGAAAATTATCTTAGTATCGTTACTCTTTTCACCTTTTTAATCACAATATTTTTCTTTCTCGATTTCTGCCTGAGTTCTGTAAACAACTTAATCTTCCGTACCTGTCAACTTCTTTGTTTCAATTTTGGCTATTGTCAACAAAAGAAAAAAAAAACTCGGTCACAGCATTTTCGATTCTTTTTCCCAGAATTTCAACTCCACACTTCTTGGCAATTATAATTGGCTATTCAATTTTTTTTTTTTTGGTTAACCCCTCACGCACCGCCACAGACGAATATTGTCACACATTCATCAGATGATTTTTTTTATTTTTCATATTACCGAGCATATTACTTGTATATTAATTCGGTATATGAAATGGTCATGTGACTTCTGAATAACTCCTATTGTCCTCTATAGTTTTATTTGTAATGCTGGTGAAATCATGTTAAGGGTTTGTTGTAATACTTCCTTAATTAAATCTTGTATGAATGAGAGGATAGATGGAGTTTGATTGATAACCATCTGGTATGTATTCAAATTTAGGATAAAAAAAGTCTCGTTTCCCGCTGACTTTATTCAATCTTTTATTCCCTCCGGTTGGCTGCACCCCCTGCCGAGGGGTAACCCACTCCCCTAAAAGAGGTATCCTGAATATGACACTAAACGGCATATGATGATGAAGCTCAAGTGCTATAGATCTGGAGAATGTGAAGTACCTCTTCATTGCCATTACTTCTAGGTCCACTCTGACTCGATAGAAACGTGTACAAAATAAAAACTCTTCAAAAACAACTGTACAAAAAATGGGAATATGAATGTACAATGAATGCGATTCCCTAACCTCATGGCAAAAAATAGCCCAACATGGGTTTACATGCCTTTACAATCAATCAATCAATGACACATGCATATAAGACCCTAACAAGTACTCCCAATCAGTGTCAGAGTGGACCTGTAAGTAATGGCAATGATGGAGTCCTTCATATCCAGGACTCCCCCTCTTATTTTTGTGGGATTGAGGCTGTTCTTAAAGGGATACAAATAGTGTATTCTAACACTCCTTGATATTCTGAGAATTAATTTTTTATTTATTGCGGTCTTTTTGTCCTCATCTTGGTAGTTTTGTGTTGTTTCTTCTTCACTACGTTTCGGCTAAATTTCACCTCTGGCCTTCTTCAGGTGATTAACCGCGACTTCAGATAGGAATGCTGAGTCTTGTAACCGTATCCCCAATAATTACTGCCTTCCATAGTTGTCTATCGCACACGTTTTTGACCAAGTAAACCACTGGCCGGCTTGGGTAGGAATTGAAACTGCTATCTTCTGACAATGCTCACCTCTAACCGTAGAGACTCAACGCCTCTATCCGCTGCGCTACGGGCCCCGAAGGGGCGAACACGGTTGGATTTTTTGGTCTTATAAATCCAATAATTTGTTCTCTTTGTCTGGTCTTCCATAGTCGGGTCCGTACCAAATTTGTAATTGTCCTTAATTGGAATCATTTTGAGATGAGGCTTCTTAATCTGAGAATTAATTTTTTATTCGTTGCGGACTTTTTGTCCTCATCTCGGTAGTTTTTGTGTTGTTTCTTCATCACTATGTTTCGGCCAAATTTCACCTCTGGCCTTCTTCAGGTGATTAACCAAAAAGTCCGCAATAAATAAAAAATTATTTCTCAGATTAAGAAGCCTCATCTCAAAATGATTCCAATTAAGGACCCCTTGATATTGTTTCATTTTTTAATGATTAAAGTGAGTTCAGGTTTTAAATAATTTTGTTATAAAAAATAAAACAAAACTATGGATTTCAAAGATGTAGATTTAAAAAAAAAATCAATACCAGGGTAACGTTCAGTCAAAAAATACTTCTTACTCGGCTAACAGTAAAAAGTTCTGAATGAAAGTTCTGAGTCAGTTTTAACTCTTGCTATAATCTATAGAATTTACAAACGTTTTCGGATTATAATTATTCTTTATATGTTTATTAATAGTCAATAAGACAAAGGTTATAAATAAACAAATAATTCCCCCCAAATGGTTAAACTTCTAATAACCACTTTTCTACTTTATACGAATAATTTGAAGTCATTGAATTCCCTTCAATAAATTACACCATCAGTCTGAGAGAGTTTACCGATGTTTCATCAAAGATGCACAATTATTCTTCGTTGTTTTCCATTTTATTCTATCAATGCTTCTTCGCCATTGATTGATTATCGAGTCGACGATGATTAGAATACGCCGACAGTATCCTGAATATGACACGAAACAGAATCCGACGGTTGTATAGAGTGACATTTACCTTGCCATTACTCCCAGGTCTACTTTAACTCGTAATAGTTCAATTTGTTATGACCCCATTTATAGGTCAAATCTTTAAAAAAAATTATTTGTATTAGATAGGAATACCTGAAACCTAATATCTGTGTGCAAATTATTTATATCAAAAATAGTTACCTAAAACTATGATTATTTTTTGTTTATATTATTGCATAGAGTTTGCAGACAGTTTGCTAAAATATCTTTTTTTTTAATTTTTACCCTAAAATCATTTAAACTATGAATTTCAAAATCCTTTAAATTATTTCATGGTAAATATGATTTTTCTAATTGATATTGCTTGTAACTGCCAAATGAGCGTGTCCAAAATTCCAATTAACGTTTTTTTTATTATTGCGTCCAATCCATATGAAGCTTTTCTCTGCTTTTTGATCATTCATGTCAACATTTGCAGTTTTCCTTGAAAACTGATAATTTTTAAAAATCTGACAAGTTTTTTCAAATTCATTTCCGCTCCGGGTAAACTAGATAAAACAAGTCTAAAAAAATTATACAAAATTACAAAAAAAAAAAGTAAAGAAAAAATTGATAAAAAACTTTCGAAAGCAAAGTTTTGGCATGAATTCAAATCTACTTCTAATTACTTCCGGGTCCACTATGAGCTTTAACTGTAGGTTCCCATCTATTGGCCCAAGAGAAGTGTTTAAAATATATTCGTATTCAATATGGTCGTGTGCAATTAATAAATAGATAAATAAAGTAATAAATAAAAAATCAAGAAATACAAAATATGTACATATAAACATACAATAAACGCGATTCCCAAACCTCTAGGCATAAAATAACCCTTGACGGTTTATCAATCAAACTTTCTTTTCAGCATAAAAAGGAAGTACTTTCCAATCCTGGCATTTTCTTTTGTTTATAATGATATTACCCATACCAAACTTTTATTTTCAAAGCACGTTGTTATTCATTAAGCTTTCTTTAGCATACTGTTAGCTTACACTAACACGAGACGGTCTGACGTGCCAGCAAAAACAATGAATCAATCAAATTTAATTCTAGACAAATTGCCTAACCAAAGTTTGTGAACTTAGTCTGCCCAACTATAAACCTATAGCTGGAGAGAGGAAGCGATGATTTCATGCAAATAGCTTTTCTACGACGCTACGTCCAATCTTGTATGAATGCCAGTAATTCGTTCGCTTTTAGGGGAAGGGCTTTTCAACCCACCTTAAAATAGTTTTTATTGTTCAAAATGTATAAATAAAGAATACACCAGTTATTCATTGGAATGCTTTCATCTTATTCGCCAACTGAGTTTCCAAATTCATTCATTCGCGTCGTCACACGAAAAATTTCTTCGCCACATACTTTCGAGACAAAAAAAAAACTAACCCCCTCAAAAAAAAAACGAACAAACTGTTTAAATTTGAAAAAAATTTACGATGTGTTGGGTCATGTTTCCATAAGTTCGTAAATTATAAATTTAATTTTACAAAAGTAAATAAATACATGCATTTTTCTTTAAATGCTTACCATTTTAATCAAATAAGGCTAGTGGCCATATTTCTTAAAATATATCGGTTTCTTTGTTTAAAGACATATAAACCTTCGTGAGTTATTAGATGCCTAAGAACAGTAGCAATACTGTTTAACACATAGCTGAAGGAATGTCCGTCATACTTCGGCTGGCCGTGATATGAACGGCACAGATCTGGTCGGGTGTGGCACCGTGTGAGGACGATAGTGGGTCAAGGCTGCTTTGCGTAGGTGCCGGGGAGGCCGAGCATTCGCGTTACGCAGCTGCAACTGACTAATTCCTCGAGCCTCAGGGAACCGTGCCCCTGACTCTAATACTCCTCGGAGGGGCTAGGTTATCGCCAGGCGCAAGAGGTGCTCCTTTTTAGGGGAATGCCGACGGAGCCCGAGACATTTTTAGGAGTGCTGGGCGTGTCTGGGCTACGGTCCTACGCCCGAACCCACCTTAAAAAAGGCCTTGTACCACACTCACCCGTTTGGTGGAGCCCGCAACAAATACCAGCAGAAGAAATTAGAGGGCTCATACCTTTATCAAGGGTTTTAGTTCGAAACTCAACATAATGGCGCTACCAGAGTTCAAATTAGCTTACTTCGTGGCCTCAGAGGAATACTTTAGCCATCACACCCCGGAGAAGTATGGAGTCACCTCTTCATTGCTGGCTGGGGCTGTAGAATAGCTTCTCTGCAGAGGAGTAAGACTCCCCCAACGAGTGTCCTGGATATGACACTAAACAATCTGATGCTGAGGCTTCAGTAATACTGGAGCTTTGGGGAATACGGAGAACCCCTTTATTGCTAGGTCCACTCTGACTCGGAATGGTAGCACCTGATAAGGTCCTATCTGTGGGTCAAATAGAATTAAACTGTGTACTTATGCTAAACGGAACTGTTTGAAATAGAACTGTTTCTGACAGTGAAACTGTGTGTAAAAAAAAGCTATACGTATACTAAACTGAATTGTTTGAAATAGAACTATTTTTGACATTGAAACTGAGTATTTATGGGAAAGTGAATTGTTTGAAATAGAAATATTTAAATGTATAAAAATGGATTTGGTATTTATGACCTACAATGGTTGATGTGCTACAAAAACAAACCAAACCAAACCAAATCTTCATTGCCATTACTCCCAGCTCCACTCTGACCTAGAGTGGTAGCCCCTGTTAGCGTCCCTTCTATGAACTAAATAGATCTGTTTGAAAATATCATTATTAAATGGGAATACTTGATATCATATAACTATAAATTCTTTGTTTTACGAGTAGTCACTTGAAGCTATCATTGTTTACTAAGGATTATTATTATTATTATTACTTGAAACCATATTACTAACAAACGAATGATTATTGTTGAATAAGAATAGTTACTTGAAACCATATAATTACGTATAAATTAGTATTAGATAGGCTCATTGGCCACATGGATAGAGTGTTCGCCAATGGTCCTGGAGACCAGGGTTCAATCCCAGGTTGAGTCATACCAAAGACTCAAAAATGGTACTTGATGCCACCTTGCTTAACACTCAGCAGTATAAGGTAAGAATAAAGGGTAAAGTGGAGCAATTCAAGGTAAGGAAAATCGCCTTTCCCGATACCTCAGTGTAGTAGCTATTGAAAAGGGAGCCTTCGAGTCGCCCTCAACTACGGTCGCCAACTTTACTTTACTTACTTTAGATAGGAATACTTGAAATCATACAACTTTTTACAAAGAAAAAAAAATCAACCAAATAAAAACGTAAATATGAACGCTATTCCTTAACCTCAATGTATAAAATAAATAGGTTGATGATCCGTGAAAAAGAAATTCGCGATTTTTTATTGTATTCAATTTTATTATATCAATGTTTTTTTTCCATTGATTCATTATCTTGTCGACGTCGATTAGAATACACCAAATATATTCCGGATATGACACTAAAAAGGACACGATGCGGTTTTGTAGAACGTTGAGTCACTCCTACTTTGCAATTACTCTCATGCTTACTTTCACCCACTTGTTAGGCTCTCATCTAGATCTGTCTAAAAATTATTAGCATTTGGTAGGAATATATGAGCGTGCAAGTTATTTGTATTAAGAATAGTGGAAGCTATAATTGTTTACAAACAATTTCTGTTATTAGGTACTTGAAATTATATAATTAATCCCTGCACCCCAAAAAAGACTGAACTCGTCATTAAATAACCCAATATAGATTAACATGCCAGAAAACCAAACCAAAACTAAAAATATATCGATTCTTTTTCTTCTGTTTAATAATAAAAATAACATACCGAACCAACAAATTATCGATCGTATCGGTCGAGTGTGGCGAATATGATGTCAAGGTCTTGGATTTTATAAGTAGATTTGCAGTTAAATGAAAGCACTTTTAATCCACGGTGCAATCAGAAGTTTCTTTCTCTTATTATTTTTCTCTTAGCAAATTTCATTTCAAATTCATTTTGATTGATTGATTGATTGATTTTAAAAAGTGTCAAACTATCTTGGGTTATTTTATGCCTAGTGGTTATTGAATTACGTTCATTGTATTCTAATATTCTGAAGATTTTTCCCAAAAGGTCTCATTCGAAAAATTTTTAAACAGGACTATTCGACCCTAACAGGTAGCACTTCGGATCGGATTGGACCTGGGAGGAAAGTTAAACACGGAGTACACATTGGGACGATGGTTAGAATGTTCGCCAGTGACCCGGGAGACCTGGGTTCAATTTCAGGTTGAGTCATACCAAAGACTCAAAAACGGTACTTGACGCCTCCTTGCTTAACACTCAGCATTATAAGAAAAGGATCAAGGGTAAAGTGGAGCAATCCAGAGAAAGGAGTAGCGCCCTCCCCTACACCTTGGTGTAGTTGCCATCGAAAAGGGAGCCTTCGGGTCACCCTCGACTAAGGTCGCCAACATTACTTATTTTACACCACACTGCCCAGATCGCCAAAACTGGAACCTTATCATCAGATAGAGTCTAGTGTAATACCAAGGACACCTATTTTTGTGAGAGTAGATTTTACCTCACGGAAGAAGTTACAGTCCCACCTTCCACCTTCAGAGCGATATATATATATATATATATATATATATATATATATATATATATATATATATATATATATATATAAGATATTAAGATACTCATTTTAGCATTAAAGTATTAATCTCGTTTTATAAACAGTTACTTTCGTATGTTTTTTTCCTTTTAGATATGGAAACGAGTAATTGATTGCTTGCATAAATGACACGGACTAATAGAATTCAGTAGCTTACCCAAATAAAGTAACACATGATTCAGAATGTTTGAAATCCAATAATTTTTCTCGACGGTCAGGCAACTTATTTATATCGCTCGGATAGTTTTTGTGTCCTTATAAGGAAAATACTTGTATATGCTTTTGTTATATATATATATATATATATGTGTGTGTGTGTGTGTGTGTGTGTTTATTAAGGCAATTGGTTAGAGATATTTGTTGACCTAAATTGAACAACTTACAGCTGCGACAAACCTAAAAAGCGACACAGAAATACTTCGATTGTGTGAAAGGATGTGTGTGAGGAGAGGTGTCAATAGGAAGTGAAAATAGAGAAGAGTGAAACTACTGAGTGAGTTTTGAGTGGAGGGAGAAGGAGAAGGGTTAATTTTTAAAAAAAGTATTTTGAAAGCTTATGAAAAGAAAACGCATCTTTTGCATGAGAGCGATCAATAGTCAATGCGTGTGCCTGTGTGGAACTGGACGCAAATTTGGTGGAATTGCACGTGACTTTACAACTGCAGTTATGTATTTTATATGTTGATTGGTTGATTTATTTTAACGGCATGTCAACTTGTCTAGAGTTATTTCATGCTTAGAGGTTTGGGAATCTCGTATGTTGTTGTTTCTTAAAAGTATTTTTGCACACGATCCTATCGAATATAAATGATTTTTAAACTATTCTAGTCAACATATAGATGGGACCCAAACAAATACTTCCGCTCCCGGTCAGGGTGAATCTGGAAGTTAGGGTAGTGAATGGGTTCTTCACAGTCCCCAGATCTTCAAAACTGCAGCCTCAACATCAGATGCAGTTTAGTGTCATATCCAGGACACCCCATTTTTAGGAGAGGGGTGCTCATCTGTTGGGAATATTGTCAGCATATTCCGTTGGTGGATGGGTGTAACTGTGTGTGCAGATAATCGATTAAAGTAATCCTTTACTAAACTAAACTTATTTCTCTCAGTAAAAATCAAACTTTACAACAATGGTATGTTAAGAAAGTTCTTTCACCAGTATACTACGTAAGGTGCCTCTCTCTCTTTTAACATGCTATAGATGGCCAGTTTAGTGAGACAGGTATTGTTGAGGCAAAAAATAACCCCAGTCTCAGCAACCAGTCTCAGAAGGTCCAAAACAAGAACATGGCAGAAGAAAACGAATAGATACCATTCTGTGTGTGTGTTTGTGTGTGTGTTTGTGTGTGTGTGTGTGCTTTTTTTCAGAAAGTGTCGCATTACTAATTCCGAATAATCTAACTCATATACCTGTAACACGCATTTGTGATCTACATAGAATATTGGTATCTATTTGTCTTTGTCTGCGGCAGAGTCATAAAGCGTTATGCAAGCGTGATGTTATGGTTAATGAGCTAGGTTAGCACACCATTACTTGCGAGTTAAATTCTCATTCGATATCACTTAATACAGGCCTTGTGTGCCAAAACTAAGATACGTTGTAATATTTTTTTTAAATTTAAGATAGCAAAGAATATCCAATTAAAAATCCTATTTTCTATAAAAACAAAAAATTACCTGCTGGTGCTTACAGCTGTTGCATTTTTGTTGATACCCGGGTGACTGTAAATATATATATACAGGCAAATATAAAAAAAAAAGCATAAGTGGGTTAAAAATATAATATGTGTTCGATTTGTGTATGACATCACTGTTGAGTTTATGGGCTTTGTTGGCTGCGAACGAAAAATAAATTTATGAGTCACGTATTTTACTTGCACAGAACTGGTTTGGTTTCTTTGTTTAATGGCATATCAACCCCCGTGGGTTATTTAATGCTAAAACCAACCTTCTAGAAGAACAGCAGTGATACTATTTAACCAATGGCCGAGAAGATAAGGGGGGGGTTCATGTCTTTCTCAAGGGTAAAAATCAAAAAGTGAGCGTAATAACGCAAGTGGAGTTCGGATTCGCTTCGAGGCTGCAATCCAGCTCTGGTAAATTTCTGATTGATTTTAACGGCATGTCAATTGGTCAAGGGCTGTTTTATGCAACGAGATTAGTGAATTACCTTCATTGTGCGTTCATATTTACATTGTTTGTGTAGTTGTTCTTTGAGAGGGTTTTTGTACAGTCCTATTGGGTACGAATAATTTTTGTACAGTCCTATTGGGTACGAATAATTTTTGTACAGTCCTATTGGGTACGAATAATTTTTGTACAGTCCTATTGGGTACGAATAATTTTTGTACAGTCCTATTGGGTACGAATAATTTTGTACAGTCCTATTGGGTACGGATAATTTTTGTACAGTCCTATAGAATACGAATAATTTTTGAACAGTCCTATTGAATACGAATAATCTTTTAACAACCCCTTTGAATACGAATAATTTTTGTAGTTCTATTAAATAATTTTTAAATACATCTTTTTTCCCGATAGATGGGGACCTAAATGGTCAGAGTGGTTTGGTTATTCGGTAATATTTGGTCTAATGGCATATCAACACTTTTGCTTATTTAATTCCAAATTATATATATATATATATATATAGCGAATAGTTTATCGCTAAATTTATTCTTAAACAAGGGAGTCTTCATTTTTGTTTCAAATATTGCTATTTTTAACGCAGATAATTCTATTAAATATTAACCATTTGTTTTCTCGCAGTTAAATGATTTCAAGTATCGCTATCTAACTCTAATATTTCTATTTAATATTCCTCATTTGTTTGCTTCAATCCCATGGTTCCAAGTATTGCCATTTTTACACTAATAATTCAATTTAATATTAATCAATTAATTAATTAATTTGTAAGTACACAGTTAAATGGTTTTAAGTATTGCTATCTCAGAGCAGTTGACCCTCAGCCTCTGTCTTCTAGAATCTTAAGATGAAATAGGGTTGGATATTTGTTTGCTACGAGAGCAATTGAAGAATACGGTCTGGACAATCATATTAGGTGTAAGGGTTTGACATGATCTGCTGATTTATCGGATCGGGCCTCTCCGATCGGCCGTCAAACCCAATAAGAATCAAAGTAGAGTGTTGCAAGTCACTTAACCAATCAATTGCTGGGTCAAAGACCATTTAGTCACCAGAAGCTCGTCCTCAAGCATTGCTGGTCGCTGTTCACGGCCCATAGGTGGTATGTTTTTTTCTTTGGTGGGAAGGGGCTTACCCCTCTTCAGAGGTGTACTCGGCATATTCTACAGCCTCAGACATCTTAGTGGTTGGAGTAGGAGGAGTTTGGAGTAATGGCAGTGAAGGGGTACACTACACAATCTTCAAAACAGAAGCCTTACCACCAGATGAAGCTTAGTGTCATACCAATGATACACACTTTTGAGGGTGTTCTTACCCCTCTGCATAGGATACAGTCAGCATATTCTGAGCCCCGCCGACAGGGCATCAGAAAATTAGAATAAATTATTGCTAATATCAAAATTATTGGATTTGATTTGATATGAAAAAAGGCCCTGTTTTTATCTTTCCTTAACAAACACTTCGTTTACATTTACTGTTTGCTTTTGTGATTTATAAGTCGTTAATTCGATCTAAATTTTTTGTATTTTATTGTTTGAATTGCGAGCCAAATTCAGTGAGACCTACATGTTATCAAAGAGCGTTTTCTTCCGCATTCAAATGTTATGAAGCTAACACGATACAAGAAAGTTGATTTGCACGCTAGAACTAAGTATGAATGTATATGTGTTTGTGTATCTATTATATTTCATATACGTGTCGACTTAACATAGTTAAGTGAAAGAGATTGGTTATTCATGATGAATTAATCGAACCAGAACAAGGAAGGGAAATACTTGTAATGGTGTTCGGCTAAGTAGAATGTCCTACTTTGATAAATCCACGTGTTCAGTAAAAAAAAAAAGCATTGATCCATTCTCAAGCAGAAAAAAAAAACGTTACTCTGGCTAAGTAAATCTAGAAATAACAGTACAGTCTTATTGTCTCAATGATGTCTTTTTATATTAAAAGAAAAGTATTTTATAAATGGCTATGTGTCAGTGAATGAAAAAAGATATAAATTTCTAATATGTAAATCTAATTTTACTTTCCACTTTCTCTGTGTATGAAATTGAATGATTAAATTCTCTAAACTGAAATCAAATATTTGTTTTTGTTAAACAGCTGGTTATCATACAATAAATTAATCAAATGACTTTTTCGTCTGCCTGTTTGTCATCACATAACTCAAGGATGACTACAGCAATAGCTATCAAATATTCTATAATAGGAGTTTCAAACATATGCCCCGCAGGTCGCATGAGGCCAGCAATGTACTTTTCTATTATGTGCACGTAGCAGAACAATTTTCGTGGCTAATATTTTCTTGAAACATGGTAATTTGTCCCTAGCCCCAGAAAATGATTCTCACTTTCACTTTAAGATCAGAAGTTGAAAAGTTGAAATAATCCATTTTTATAAATATTTTAAAGAAAGAATTCTTAATAAGAACGTTTGTGAAATCAAAGATTTATTGTGGTAGATAAGTGATTGAGGTTATAGAAAATTAACTCGTACAACACAGCATAAGGAAATTTGTTTGTTTCATAAAATGAGAAGGGGTAGATTTGACAATTCTTATTATCATATATATATAGTCATTTTTATGGAAAAAAATATAGTTCAGCCTATCAGCTGTATTGCAGATTAGCATCACTACTAAATGCAGTTTAGTGTCATATCTATGATAACCCCTTACTTTTGGCCTGATGTGCCTCTTCCCCATGACATTTGGAGTTATTAACTTTGAGATTCTCTGTTCTGTAGTCGATAATGAAACGCCAGAGCGTACTTGTAGCATATTAGCTTTTTAAAAATTGTATAACTTTTAATTATATATTTTTGAAGAGAGTTCAATTTATTATGTAATCATAATGGTAGACTAACCCCTTACTTTGAGTAAATAATTTCTCGTAAATCACTTAATGAATGTAATTATAATACTCATGGGAAAGATACGAACCTCCTTATCCTTCCAACTATGGGTTAAATAGTATCTCTACTGATCTTCTACATTGCTGGCTTTGGTATTAAATTACCCTCAAAGGTTAATATGCCATAAAATAAAGAGACTGAAACCGAATGTAATCATTTCTTGAAAATGATTTAGCGAATGTAATCATTTCTTGTTGGTCACTTTATTAATGGGATTATTTCTGTCAAATCACTTTATTAGCATATTTATGGTACAAGAGAAATCAAATACATAAGAGTAGTAATTATATCTTAACATGCTGACCTCTTATTCACTGCAAAGAACCCAACAGTCTTTATATACAAATCTTTTAGGATTAAAACATAATTGAAGATTTTTGTCAATAAAAACAGGCAATCATCATTAAATTTCCAGATCTCAAGCTCTTTAGGAGTGAACCCTTGGAATTTTTCGTAATCATTTACCTCATAAAACGTAAATTTCCAAGATTTATCTCTACAACTGTCTTCTTTATTTTTTGTGCTGATTTCATTTTTTTTAATCCCACAACAGTGCTCGTTTTTGTTGGGTCAACGAATAACTCGTTCCATTGACGTTAGACGACAATCCCAAGTACTTACCTTCTAGTTTAATCAGATAATACCATAAGCATCTGCTCCAGTCACTTATTAGCGGAGGTGAAGAGTAGGAGTGGGAAAAGAATTAAAAGGTCAAGAACAGCTGCAGTGCAAATCCTCTTCTTTCTAACACTCGATACATTGTCGTTGTTCTGTCTTTCAGACAAAGTCCGGCCTTTAGAATTTAAATATTCCCTTCCCTGATGCTTTTTGCTACCAGAATATCCTTATCCCCAAATGCAGACAAACCATTATTTCCTGAATTTCCTCAGATACAAACGTCAGTAGACCACCTTAATGTGTTTAATTTAATCCTTCATTCGTTTATTTTTAAACAAATACTCTTTTTTAAAAATCCACTCAGACCATCAAAATGAACACTGAGTGGAAATGTTCGTCCATGTTTGTAATCGTTTAAATTTTATTTCTTTACCTTTCATAAATTACCAAAATGTTTGATACCCTGGGGAAAGCCATGAACCCTATTATCTTCCCAGCTGTGGGTTAAATAGCATCACTGCTGTACTTCTAGAAGGATAACTTTGGCATTAAATAACCCACGAAGGTTTGATATGCCATTAAACAAAGAAACCAAACCAAATCAAACTAAAGTGTTTAATGATTGATTGATTAATTAATTGATTTTAACGGCAGATCAACTCGTCTACAGTTATTTTATGCCTCGTAATTAGGGAATTGTGTACATGGTACGTTCATATTTACATTTCTGAAATTGATATATCATTCATTCATTCATTTATTTCATTTCATTTTTGGCTCAATGTCCATTCGAATACGAATAATTATAAACAGATCTGTTCGATCCACTGAGGGATCCCTAACAGGTACTACCATTCTGGGTCAGAATGGATCTTGGATTAATGGCAATGAAGGGGTACTCCACACTCACCCAGATCGCCAGAAGTGAAGCCTCACCATCAGATGAAGTTTAGTGTCTTACCAAGGAAACCCCTTTTTTAGGGGTGTATCCCTCTGAAGGGTTACAGTCAGAATATTGTAAGCCCCGTCAACAGGGCAGCCAATAGAGTAACCAAATTTGGTATACGTATTTACCGGTCCAGTAACTTAAAAAACATTTTGATCTTTTAAGGAGAAAAGAGCTTTGGTCGAGAGGTCTACCCTTTACTGCAAGACATAACTAGACATACTGAATTTATATTTTCAAACTTCTTAAAAATACATATTGATTATACATTTTTTACGAAAATAATTATTTCTAATTAGGTTTATTGGTAATTCTTCTGGATCGAGAGGTAAAATGAATATATTGCATTATTATTAAGTTAGGACAAACGATCTGGAGAAAATAGTTCGGTAAAATTCTATACATTCAAGTTCACCAAAAAAAGATTTTCAAGTATTTTTGTTGTTGTTGTCGTTGTTGGAGGCGTCAGTCGAGGGTGACCAGAAGACTCCCTTTTCGATAGCTACTACACCAAGGTGTAGGGGAGGGCGCTACTCCTTTGCCTGGATTGCTCCATTTTACCCTTGATACATACCTTATAATGCTGAGTGTTAAGCAATGGAGCATCAAGTACCATTTTTTGAATTTTTGGTATGACTCGACCTGGGATTGAACCCAGGTCTCCCGGACCATGGGCGAACACTCTACCCACCAGACCAATGAGCTGAGTTTTTTTTTGTAATTTAAACTAATTAGACCCTTAAGCTTACTACAATCATTTTAGATTAAAAAATGTTAATCGATAAATGAATAAATAAATAGATATTTTACATATTATAAAGAGGGTTCACTTTCACATTTTACTTCAATGTAGAATGACTATCCATTTCTGGAACAGTTGGCACTGAAAGAGACGAATAAATTTTAAAGTAGTAGTAGGAGTAGTAATAATGAGGATAATAATAATAACGTCTTAAGGACCAGCAGAAAACAACGCCATAAGGACCAGTCATATCAAAGCAAGAATAGATAAGACGCAACAAAACAGCAGATGTAGATTATGTGGTGAGAGAGACGAAATAATCAGTCACATAATAAGCGAATGCTGCAAAATAGCACTGAGAGACAAAACTTGACTTGACAAGACTTGGTGAGCAAGGTGACCCACTGGGAATTGTGCAAGAAGTTGAAATTTGGCTATACGAACAAATAGTATACGCACAACCCATAATCTTTTCTGGTAAATGAGACGCAAAAACTCCTCAGGGATACAAACGGATCACCTAATCTTGGCCAGACGACCAGACTTATAATACAACAAAAGAAAAAGAACTTGCAGAATTGTGGACTTTGCTGTCTCGGTAGACAACAGAGTAAAATTGAAAGAAAGTGAAAAGAAGGATAAGTACCTCGGCCTTGCTAAGGAATTAAAAAAAAACTGTGGAAGATTAAAGTGACGATTATACCAATTGTAATTGGTGCTCTTGGTACAGTCACCAAAGGATTAGTACAAGGACTGGAGGACATGGAAAATAAGAAGGCGAGTGGAGACCATCCAAACTACTTCATTATTGAGATCAACCAGAATACAGGGAATCGCGCAAGAAATTGAAATTTGACTATACAAACAAATGGTATCTGCACACACACACACACACACACACACACACATATATATATATATATATATATATATATATATATCATTATCATGATTATTATTATTATTATTATTATGTTTATCTATTTTCTACTTCCGTGGAAGGGGTGGTTTTTTTAATACGTGTTCCGGAAATGGGTGATCATTTTACATTGAATTAGACTGGAAAAGTGAACCGCCCTTATAAAATGTACAATAATCCTTTTTTCAAAACATAAAAAATTGCGTCGAGTTAGATGGTCGGTTGGTTGGGTTTTATGGCATATCAACCCTCGTAGGTTATCTAATGCCAAATCCTATTAATGCAAATATAATTGTAAATTGTAAACTTTTTCAAACAAGCCAACGCTCCTTCGTTTGCACACAATTAAAAGCTTTCAAGCATTACAATGATAAACAGATCATTCAATTCAATATCAATTGCACTCTGTTTAATGGTTTCAAATATAGTGAATGATAAAAAATAATTGTATTTGATCCACAAATGAGACCTTAAAGGTACTTCTATTCCGGTTCAGAGTGGGCCTGGGAGTAATAGAAAGGAAGGGGTTCCCCACATTCCCTAAAGCACCAGGACTGGAGCTTCAACATTAGATAGACTAGTGTCGTATCCAGGGTACTAGCTTGGGGTGGATCTTACCCTTTTGTGGAGATGCAGACATCCCCAATTGAATGGGGTGGTGAGTTTGAGGGTATGTTCAAATCACACACACACACTCACACACACAAATACGAGAAAAAATTTTTCCGGTGAATATGAACGGGTGCACCAATAGTTCTCTAAACGAGAAAAAATTTTCACCAAGCAATATTATATCTATATATAACTGGTAAATCACTTTCTATTCAAATGTAAGTTCATCTTTTATAGCAGTAATTACCGTTTGTAACGGTTCTGTGCTAAAAATATCATAAAATAGACATTGTTTTAAAAAATGAAAAAGGTAATTTTATTCTGCAAACGATTAACTGCGGAGAAATGATTATTGTAAATTGTGGCGTACAAGATGACCTTTTAAGCCTAAAAAATTAGGAAATCTTATACGAAGTAAAGTAAAGTTGGCGACTATAGTCAAGAGTGACCCGAAGGCTCCCTTTTCAATAGCTACTGCACCGAGGTTTAGGAGAGGGTGCAACTCTACTCCCTGGATTGCTCCACTTTATCCTTGATCCTTACCTTATAATGCTGAATCTTAAGCAAGGCGGCATCAAGTACCATATTTTGAGTCTTTGGTATGACTCGACCTGGTATTGAACCCCGGTCTCTCGGACCACTGGCGAACACTCTACTCATCCTAACCTTTACCTCTGGTTGACCACTCTATAATATAATCTTGATTTTAACCTTGCCGTATATATATTTACCCCCGTCCCAGGCGCTAGCAGGATGCGACAGAAGGTAAATTCTTAAACCAAATTTTAGAGGTTTGAATACAGAGTTTTCCTTCTCCTGGACTGGTTGCCATACTAAGGTTAAAGAGCTCAGTCTGTCCTACTATTTACTCATCACTGGAGAGAAAATAGTTGGATTCATACTTTTCGCAAGGGTATTAGCGCTAAATGAAATTGATTTGAACTCGAGTCACCGTATCTATTTCCGCTAACAATGACAATTACACCCCAAGCACCTGTCGTATAATTCGACCTCTAGTTTTGTAGGGATTTTTTTCCAGCAAAAAACGTCTACTTATCCGCCACAACTGATCTTTAAAAAGAAAACTTTAAAGAATAGGGATTGCAAAGTACAGTTATATGGATTTGCTGTCAGTGATAATAAATAAAGAAAAAGTAATGGATGAAAATGGAGAGATCCGCAAATCCGTCCCAATTAGATAGATAGATAGATAGATAGATAGATTGGGAACAGATGCACACACACACACACACACACACACACACACACACACACACACACACACACACACACACATATATATATATGTATATATAACAGTGTTGGTTGTCACTATCTCACTTCATGGGTTTGTAGCAGACGAAATGTGATATAATTTGGAGAGGGCTCAATATCAGAGATAGAGCTATCATAACAATAATAATAATAATAATAATAATAATAATAATAAGTAGATATATACTAGTTTTTTTTAATATATATTTAGATATCTAATCATACTAGATATCACTTATACGTTCACGCCATACGCAAACAAAACCTACACAAGCACACACACGCATACAAATAAAGATTTGTACACAATTCTATCGTTCTTTTGACTGTATTTTTCGTTTTTTCGATTTCTTCAAAATTTTTCGTTCTCAGCCTAATGATTGTCGTTTATAAGACGTCATAAAACCTATGGCTGCAGACAAGCTTCCATGCTATTAAATATATATAAAAATTAATATACATTTACATATTATATATATATATATATATATATATATATATATATATATATATATAATATGTAAATGTATATTAGTTTTTATATATATATATATATAATGTACTAGATTGGTCCACCGAAGTAAGAAAGTTCGAACTCCAGTCGTGCTATTGCCTTCACTTTCGGACTAATATCCTTGAAGAAGGTATGGGCTCTCTTATCTTTCATGTCTTGTTTTGGGTTAAATACCTCTACTGTCCTTTTACAAAGGTGGCTTTAGTTTGGCATTAAATAATACACAAAGGTTTATATGAAACCATGCAAATACATATAAAGAAAACAGAAATAAAGTAAGAACTGTAAAAAGAGATTAATGATACATTGAAAGGAAACATAAAACATTAAAATCTAAATTTTTTGTCAAATTCACTAGCAGATAAGAAAATAAAAAAAAACATCGGTTTTTTGTGAAATAAAATTCAAATTAAGAGACCTTTCTTTTGCTTTCAAAGCGCCATGTTTTTATTCATTGCTTTTTATTATAAAAAAAATAAATAAAAGATATTTAGAAAATAAAGCACATGATAGTTAGTATAATACATGATTTTATTTATTAATTCAATCTATCTATATAGTGCAGCTAGAACTTTGCGAGGTTTATTTCTCGAAAATGATGACATGCGAACAACCACTTACTGACATTTAGACAAGCTGACAAATTTAACTCGCCAACCGGTCAATTTTATTAGACTTGTATTAAAAAAAAGATCCTTTTGTATACTTTTGATCATATTGTCTCTCCGGAAATAAGTATATGTTTTTATGCAGGCATAGATGGATCAGTTCATACATAAATGCATTGATATTCAAGCATGATAATTGCCCATTGCACATAAAACATAAAGTAACGGGATTTTAACGTCCATAATTTGCTATTTTTCTGGATTTTATACCTGCCCTGCTGTATTGCCCAGTCGGCTGGGGCTGTAAACAATCTGATGGTGAGGTTCCAGTAATGCTGGAGCTTTGGGTAATGCGGAGCACTCCTTCATTGCCATCGTTGCCAGGTCCACTCTGTCCCGGAGTGGCAGCACCTGATAGGTTCCTATCTATGGGTCAAATAGAACTAAAAAGCGTACTTATGCTAAACTGAATTACTTGAAATAGAACTGTTTTTGACATTGAAACTGTGTACTCATGCTAAACTGAATTGGTTGAGATAGAACTGAATTGTTTGAGATATGATTATTTGTATAAAAATGGATTCTGCATTAAATATCCTAAAAAGGCTGCTATGCCATAAAATCCAAGGAAGAAAGCAACCAACCAACTGCCCTGCTGTTGTTGTAGCATCGAACACCTTTTCTTGCAAACTTTCTCTCATTTGCATTTACTTTTTATTATATATATATATATATATATATATATATATATATATATATATATATATATAAGTGCATATTCGCACATATTGTGATGAAGCATTTATAGAACATGTGTAGATGTAGTCGTAAAATATATAACAGATACAAGTGGATTCCTGTTTTTCTCGAGATGATTATTTTTAAATGAACACAAACCGTTTCAGTCTGTATTTGAACATATTTCATTGAATATGCTTTCTGTGCTGGCAACCGTTCGACTTACCCGTACCACATATGGGTACATAGAAAGATCATGATCAGAATGACACACACACACACACACACACACACACACACACATATTTAGATAGATAGATAGATAAATAGATAGTGAGAGAGAGAGAGAGAGAGAGAGAGAGAGAGAGAGAGAGAGAGTGACCAGAATTATATATATATATATGGGACAAACTGGAAATAAATCCAACTGTATGAAAATGTACAACATTAAAAAAAATGAAAAAAGTGTTTTTTCATATTTGTACATTTTCATATATATATATTGTGTGTGTGTGTGTGTGTGTGTGTGTGTGTGTGTGTGTGTGTGTGTGTGTGTGTGTGTGTGTAATTGTTAAATCAATATAATTGATACGAATAATGACCTTAAATAAAAGTCAAGGGAAAAAGAATATATACACCGTTTGAAGAAAGAAAGAAAGAAAGAAAGAATAGATAGATAGATAAATCTAGAAATCAAGGAAAGAAAATAGAAGAATATAGGTAGAAAACAATGAAAAAAAAATTTCTAAATGTAAGAACTTGATCGACAGAAAATAAGAAATTAAAAGAAAAACTGGGATATGGTCAAAAAAGCTGAAAAATGATATAACAAGTAAAAACCTATTGAACAGAAATGAAGACATCTACCTGAGGTATCAATGAAGAAAAAATATTAGTCCAAGTAAATGTGGATAATAAATTAGAATTTTATTTGGCAGTAGACAAGCAAACACAGCAACTAGATTCTTCCTCGCATCAATATGTTGCATCTAACCAAATAAGGGTAAAACAGCGCATTTAGACTGAGGAACGTGAAGCGGTTGAATAAAAAGAAGAGAGGAATAGAAAAATAATTGAAATAAGAGAGAAAGAGAGAAAGTAAAGATACATAGAAAGGAAAAATGTCATTGTTGACGGTTCAAATAATTCAATGTGGATTAAAATGTGAAAAGAAAGAAAGAAAGAAAGAAAGAAAGAAAGAAAGAAAGAAAAGACAAACAGGTCAATATAAAGCAAAACGAAATCTGGGAATAAGAAATACAGGTGAAAAGGAAAGAAAAGAAATATAACGGTAAACTTGAAAGAAAGGAAACATGAAATTGAAAATGTAAAGAAGAAGAAGAAGAAGAAGAAGAAGAAGAAGAAGAAGAAGAAGAAGAAACAAATTTTGAAGCGAGAAAAAAAAAACCAACAGAATGATAAAATGCGAATAAAAAGATATAAGGAATTGTGGAAGGGAAAAAAAGATAAGTACAAGAAAAAAATACTGAGAATAGATTAATGACCAAACAACCTAGGGAAACAAAAAGAAGGAAACCATTTAAGTAAAGTTGGAATACGTCATTTCCATAAGGATTGGAAAAAGAATAGGCGTGGGTTACTGTAAAAGATGAGAAAACAAAATAAAGAGGAAAACGAAGACATCATGTGTCAATAATTTACCTGAGAGAAACAATTAAAAAATCATTATGGAAACAATGACAGAAATAAATATAGATGAACTACAAAGAAAACAAAATCCTGGAAATTATCGACATTTTGCACTTTCTTTCTTTCTTTCTTTTTTTTTTTTTTTTGACTTTTATCGACTCAGCTGTTAATGGGGTGTTTGTATTTTTCGTACAGCCAAGCGGAAATGCAAACGGCAAAGACTGACAAATCGAAAAGTTCAGCGAGAAAGAAAGAAAAACGGAAAAGGCAAATTAAGAGGCGAAAGAGAAAGAAAGTGAAAACGCGCGGAATGAAAGATATGAAATAAATGAACTATATATATATATATATATATATATATATATATATATATATATATATATATATATATATATATATATATATATATACGCCAGCATACATGCATTGAACTATGATACATTTTTATCAACAAGGGCAAAGAAAATGTGTACGATTATGCGTATATTCGAAAAATAAACATATGAGTGACTTTTTTAATATAAAGGTGGATGCTTGTATCATTTAATATGCAGGTAAACATATATATTATAACTGTTCATATGCATTAAGCATACATGTATTTTGCACATACAGAAATAAACGTAGATGGATAGATAGATAGATAGATAGATAGATATGAACAGACTGGTATTATTGATCAGATCGATATAAAATACATGTAGATATTTAAACGGTATAAAACGTCTGATAGATAGATAGATAGATAGATAATGGACATAGTGGTTAAATGAATTGACCGATAACTAGATAGAGAGCTGAGTAGAAAATAGTTAATTAACTTAAGGTAAATATGAACGCATAAGATAGAAAAAGGCAAACTGAGAATATATATATATATATATATATATATATATATATATATATATATATATATATATACATATATATATATATATATATATATAGAGAGAGAGAGAGAGGGGGGAGAGATTGTGTTAATAAAACACATGAATACTCGTAATGCAGTAGATAAACTGATTTTTCTTCCAAACGCGTTTTAGAGAGTTCGATTTTAATGTTTCATGAATTTAGATCAATAAAAAACACTGTAAGTCTTGTTTGTAAAGCACACACACACACACACACACACACACACACACACACACACACACACACACACTTGTATTTACTGGTACAAATGTGTAACTGTGTTTTTTTTCCTTTTAGTTATGTGTGTACATTGCTTCGTCTTTTTTTTCCCCTCTCTCATACAGGTGTACATGTTCTGGACTGAAAATTTGTGATGAATGCATATGAAGCACTAGATATATTTTATAGACATTTATTAAGTTTTCTTTCATCTGGGCTGTAAAGAGGCTAAGCACGAGAGAAGATTGTAAGACATCTAGTTTTTAACTGTGGAAATATGGCGATTATCAGAAATGCACGCCAACCTCACCAGCCAAGCAGGAATAGTAGTTTTGCATGTTAAATTCGCTATATGTTTCTTTTCACTGTCGAAAATTGGAGAGATATTTGGTTTCCTAATCAGGCAAAGACATACAAACTCACACGTCTCTATATATACACACAGTAACTGAATATTAGTCAACTATATATGTATATATATATATGTGTGTGTGTGTGTGTGTGTGTGTGTGTTAAAATAATAAGAGAATTGTCAAGCAAAAACTAACAGAGTGCCCAATATTCTATGAGTATAGCAGTTTGTAATAAAAATTCCATGTTGAAAGACACAAAAATTTCATTCATTTTACCTCAGCCTACCTTGGGGATCAAAATTCGTGAAACTTTAGTAGTAGGAACAGTTTTGTGAATTTTAACATTATATATATATATATATAATATATATATATATATATATATATATATATATATATATATATATTGCACAAAGCCGTATGAATGAGGCACCTACTGACACTAGAACTCACTCGTGAAGGTTTGCTAGTCGAGCTTACTGAGTGAGTTCGTATCTCACTAGGGGCCCCATTCATACGGCTTTGTGCAACATCTAAGCAAAAAGCTTAGTAAATTACGAAGAAGTATATATATATATATATATATATATATATACATGATTTGGCCGACTGTAGTCAAGGGCTACCCAAAGGCTCCCTTTTCAACAGCTACTACACCAAGATGTAAGAAAGGGTGTTACTACTTTCCCTGGATTTCTCCCCTTTCCCTTGATCCGTAACTTATAATTTTGAACGTTAACCAAGTAGGCATCAAGTACCATTTTAAAGTCTTTAGTATGATTCGACTAAAGATTGAACTTCTATCTCCTAGACCATTGACGAACACTCTACTCACTATACTAGTGAAAAGCACATATTGCGTAACAGTTATCATTGTTCGAAAACGGAATCTGCGACCAGTGTTCAAATCCTGGACAAAGCTGTCTGTATTTCACTTTGCGCTAATGCCCTTAGGAAATGCATGAATCTATTTGTCCTCTATGAGTAAATAGTAAAACAACCTGATTTCTTCAGCTTGGGTTAGACAACCAGTCTTGGAGAAAGGAAACTCAGAATTCAAAAAGAGTTACTGCGCTTAAAATTTGACCTTGTGTCACATCCTGTCCATGGCAGAGAGGTTGAGTAAATATCTTTGGATCAATATTCGTGAAATTTGAGTATTTTGTATATATATATATATATATATATATATATATATATATATATATATATATATATATATATATAATCGTCATTAGATAAGTACAACCTAAACAATATCTATACATATATATATGTGTGTGTATGTGCGTGTGTGTGTGTGTGTGTGTGTGTGTGTGTGTGTGTGTGTGTGTGTGATGCAAAGTGTTTGATGTTTGATGATACCAAAATTAGGTTAACGTCAACATTAGCATAAAAAAGGGGGTCAACATATTAGAACAAAATGAAAATCAGATGGAAGTAAAATAGTTTGAAATGATTTCGTAACTTTTTTGCACTCCAAATTCCTTTGTAATACATGTTTACAAGTAGGTTGATATATTCGTGTACACACACTAACGATCAGGTTATATGAAAATGGTAAAAAAAAAAATCAACATATACCAAATTCTCTGAGTAAATATCCACGGGCTTACGTGTATATTTACATACGAGCAAAGTTCCCGTAAAAAATATTTATATATTAATCAATATTTCTACATAGGATAAGACTGTATTATCTGTGCTCTCTGTTCGGATAGATGTTTTGTTTTCTAGCCCTTCCGCGCAGGATTAGATTATAGAATTAAAAATAATATGAAAAAAAAGTGCTAATACTTATAGCACTAATACTCTTGGGAAAGGTATGAATCCAATTATTCTCCCTCCAGCTATGGGTAAATAGTAGGGCAGACTAGGTTGGTGAGGCAACTAGTCTAGGAGAAGGAAAACTCTGAATTCAAACCTGTTAAACTCCGCTTAAAATCATTGACCTTGTGTCATATCCTGCCCGAGCGGAGGGGTTGGGTAAATATGATCATCACTATAATCATAAACTGATGAGACAGCGACCAAGACTGCGACTGCATAGAAGAGAACTCTGTTGGTATATGTCACATGAGGACGAGTCCACCTATAGGGGACACCCCAACAATAACTAAATTTGATTTTTGTTTGGTTTGGTTTTATGACATATCAAATATTTTACACATATATTAAATATGCATGATTTGTAAGTACATTTTGTTTATAACGTTTCTAAACTAGATTTAGCTCATTCTTTTGTACTCAGATTGTATTGCTATATATCACTAAAAATTCCTTTAAACATCAGTAATTTGTTTACACACAGTGAAATGATCAAAAAGTTATATTTCTAACAATTTAATTTAGCATTAATCATTTGTTTGAACTTAGTTTGAATGTCAAATAGTTCTATAGATAGGTGCTATCACTTCAGGTTAGAGTTGACCTGGAAGCAATGGTAACGAAGGGGGAAGCCGCATTCCCCAAAACTCCAGCATTACTGGAATCTCACTATCAGATTGTTTAGTGTCATATCCAGGACATTCATTGAGGGGGATCTTATCCCTCTACACAGATGCAGTCGGTGTATTTTACAACCCCATCCTACAGGGCTGATTAGAGTTATGCATTTCTAAAAGAGAGCACACCAAACACTTTCAGTTTCAGACGATTTAAAACTCTATTGGTTGATTTCATTTTCTGTGCTGAAAAACGTCACATATACAGGTAACTTAATTTGAAGGGGCTGTAGAATACACCGACTGCATCTCTGCAGAGGGGTAAGTCTCCCCAAACGAATGTCCCGGATATGACACTAAACAATCTGATGGTGAGGCTCCATTGATGCTGTTGCTTGGGAGAACGCAGAATACCCATTCATCTACGACCAAAACGAAAGCAAACCATGAATCTACTTCGTCCAGATATTTTTGACTAAAATATTTTATTTCTGTCATGCCCCGACAGATGACTGGCAAAAAATTAAGCCATTGGGTACCTGGGCAACAAGCCGCTCTCCAGTAATAACTATAAAACGTGTAACACCCTTGTCAACCATGACGAAGAACTTGTGATGGTTTACTAACATCAAAAGAATCGTCATGGTGTAGTGACTAACATACCGGACTAAGACACCGTAGCAATTCAGTTTGAACTCTTAGTCTCGCTATCACATTCATTTTCGATATGAACCTCTTATCCCCTTCTATGGGAAGAAATAATACCACTACAGTCCTTCTAAAACGATGACTTTGGTTTTAAATAACCCAAGACGATTTCTATGCCATTAAACAAAGAAAACAAACCTAAAGAATTATCATTGGCGTGACCAAATTTATGACATTATGAGATGACCCATAAACCTGTTAGGTCTCCATTGTAACTGCTGTCCATGATGTTATTGATTCTTCTATTTAGTATTTTATAATTATCCCCTTTAAGTCGAGAATTTGAATGATTTAAAAAAAGAAAACGACACTCGCAAAACTTAATATATTATCATTTACCTACAAATTATCCAGGATATTGTTT
>CAUZXS010005626.1:0-7500 GCA_963585895.1 Sepioteuthis lessoniana | reverse complement strand
GGTAAGAAGTCTCGTGCTGTTCGGATAACACCGATATTGATCTGCCAGGGGGTGGCAACGAAATCTCTCAGTACTAATAACGGTGAGAAGAGTCCATTATGGTGAGATGGGTAAGGCTCCCACAGCAATAACCCAGCAATGACCAGTGGAGAACTTTTCAGGCGCACTGGAGAAAAAAACTGTGTCCAGAACTATTTGATATTGTGTTCTGAATAAGGTCTGTACATCAGTGAGATTCGTGACAATGCCTCTATGGACAAAAACACACGTACAAAAGCGTCTGAAATAAGCAGAAGACAACATGAAGGTCGACTTCTCGAAAGTTTTGTTCACGGATGAATCTCGTGCTCCCCTTAATGTGAAACTAACAAGGAGAAAATATGATTTGGGCTGGTATTTTTGAGGGAGCACTTTGAGAGTTAGTTAAGAAAGCAAAGGTTCACCTCCAAGAAAACCATTATATTTATGCAAGATAATCCTCCCTCGCAGTCAGTGCATAAAATTACTGATGGTTTCTTTGTTTAATGGCATATCAACTCTTTTTAGGTTATTTAATGCCAAAGCCATTCTCCTAGAAGAACTGTAGTGGTACTATTTAACCCATAGCTGGGATGATAAGGGGGTTCATACCTTTCCGAAGGGTATTTGCCCGAAAGTGAACGTAATAGCACGACTGGAGTACGAACTCGCGTACTACGATTCCGCAGTCCATCGCTTTAACCATTACACCACAAGGACACCCCCATAAAACTACTGAGTACCTGCAACTATTAAGCTTCCTTGAACCTCAGAAAATAAACTGATCAGCCAATTCTCCAGACTTAAATCAAATCGAAAACTTGTTGAGCGTTCTGAAGCGACGTGTTTACGAGAAAGGAGGCCAATTTAGAAGCAAGGAGGCCTAATGGCAGTTCTAGTGAATGTATCACGTGGTATGATATCTGAGTAGATCTAGAAATTGACATGTTCCTTGGATTAGCGCCTTATCCTAATAAGTTCAGTTAAAGGATCACATAATCATAATTAGCAAGCTGTACTGTATTTATCCTACGTCCCACCAACGTACGAATATGGCACAAGGCCGTTTTTAAGGTGGGTCCTGTCGCAGGGCCGTAGCCCAACGCGATAGGCAGTTCCAAAAATGCCTCAGACCCCGTCGGCATTCCCTATTTTCGGGGCGCCTCAGGCGCCGGGCGATAAACCCAACCCCTCCGAAGAGGGTTAAAGCCAGGAAGCTGTACTATCATTTTTTTTTTTACTCCGTTTACTTATTGATTTCAATTCATGTTTATTTCTGTATATAACCATTACAATCAGTATATGACGTAATTAAAGCGTTATTTTATTGTTTTCGTGAGTTTTAATTTCATCATCATCATCATATCGTGCTGGCAGCACGGATATCCCTGACCCTCTCTCGCCACTCCTCCCTATCGTTCATCGCCCTAGGTAGGTCTTCAGGACAACAACCTGTATCCTCACATAGCTGCTGAATGTACGTTCGTGCTGGTCGTCCTGCTTTTGCGCGGCCATGTGTGGGGATCCATAAGAGTACATCTCTTATGAGTTCATCTCTGCTTCTCCAGCAATGTCCTGCATGTCTGGTTCGCCTAACTTGAATAGATTTCGTGATAGGGGGCAGGTGGCCGTACAGTTGGTGTCTTGTGGGGTGTTGCTGCCAGGACTTGTTTAAGATTGCACGCAGCATTCTTGTGTAATTGCCATCTAGTTTCTTCTCCAGCCGTTTTGTTAGCGTCCATGTAGTGCATCCATATAGCAGTATCGATGTGACCGCTGCCTGGAAGAAACTGAGCGTAATTTCTGTTCGCAGAATCTTACAATTTTTAGATAACATGCGTTGCCATCATTCTGTGAGAATTTTGTCAAATTCTATCTTGTTGTTATGGGACAAAATTGAAAATAGCTCGTTAATATTTCGTTACGCATGAGAATTTTAATAATAAATATATATCGACATTTAAGAATCTGTTTATGATTCACTGAAGATTGTCTTAAATCTAATAAGTGAACAGTTTTCTGGTGTCTGTACCAATGTTTATTTTCAAGATGACTTTGAAATAATCTACAGGGCTTCTCTACCATAGAAAGGAAACGAAACAAAGCCATATATATATATATATATATATATATATATGTGTGTGTGTGTGTGTGTGTGTGTGTGTGTGTGTGTGTGTGTGTGTGTGTGTGTGTGTAAACAATATTGTGATTCATAACCGTTCAAAATTTACTTCGCAGCTAATAACTGCTCGTGACTGAATGGTTAGAGGCTTCGACTTGGCGTTTCAGTCAAACCGGGTTTCAATTCCAGCTATGGGTAGCTACTGTCTAGCCACACTGATGAGTTCTGATAGAACGAAACAGATCTGTCTGTGGATGACTATATATATATATATATATATATATATATATACTGAATAGCAGCATATATTCAATCAAACGAAATAAAGATTCTAACATGTTATTCAAACGCCATTTTAACGCTTACCGAATCCCATTTATTTAAGAAATTGCAGAATACCATGTTGTTGTTTTTTTCTCTATTACAACTTTCATTCCTGTCTTTTACTATAAATGTTATTTTTGTGTCTTTATTTTTGGATTTAATCCATCACAAGTTATGATCATGGGTCATAGAATAAAAAAGATTGATAATTTTAAAACTGATATTGGTATCTTAAAATATGGCGATTTAAATGTCTTTTTACTGATTTGGATTTTCCAAAATGGAATTCTTTGTATAAATTCCCCGAAGACATAAACGTTTTTATTATAAGATAGTTGAATTAATTCTCATGAATTGTATTGTCTTTGTATTCTTAATAAAAAATGAAATGGTATAACATTATTGATGTGGACACAATTTGGGACCAGGAAAAGATAACTCGGAACACGGTATAAGTTTAAGGATATATTAAAGTAACAAGATACAGAGAAAAGTGGTGGCGTAAGCTAGGCTTACTTGTCAGTCGAATATCCAGTCTCTACGACCGGCTGACCCTTCATCCCAACAACGAGAGTACTTGGCTCTCGATTAATATAGGATTTGGAAGAGTCCATCAATGGGTAGGTAACGGTCCCATAATTATAAATTGAGAAAAATTACGAATCAATTTTTGTTTATTTCCATGATGAAATTGAAAAAAAATTACATCAATAATATATATATATATATTTCACACAAACCGGTCACATTAGGATTATAAATTTATTTCCATCCTGTTATGGCTTTTTGATATAAATCAAAAACACCAAAAAAAAAAAATTAACAGGACTTCTTCAGATCTTATAGATAAAATAAATTCAGAATAGACACAGGAAAGAAGGGTGGGAGGGGATAGAAGAGGGATGAAGAGTTATCTCCTCATTTACCCCACTTCCGTTTTTTATTTTATTGTCGGTTAGAATTATAGTAAATTAACTTTTTTTTTAAAGATTCTAATTACTTTTCGACTTAAAACTACAGATTTAATACTAAATTAGAAAGTTAACTTTTTTCAATAACTTTACGTAACTATACAGTAATAATTATATTAAATTAATTTCAAGATTTAATTAAATTTAATTTAAATTTATTTTTGAGCCTATTAAATCAGTTACACTTTTAATGATTAGTACGTATATATGATATGATTTTTTCACATTTTCTATCTTTTATTTTATTTTATTTTTATTCATTTACATTAATTCTCAATTTAATCCTATGTTGTTTTTTTAAAAAAAAAACATTATTTATGCTAATTTTCAATAGTTTAAATTTAGCCCTATGTCTACACTTACCTATTAATTCACATCACTTATTTGATAATTTTTTCAGGCTCTGGGTAAAATAAAATCTGTATCTTTTCTTCTAAACACAGATTACATTTACTATCGAAACATTTTGGAGTGTTTGACCTTTTTAATATGGACCATTGAATCTCAGGGGTTAAACCTTTATTTTTCAAACTCCAAAAATGCTTAGATAGAGCAGTTTGATGTTTCAGATGTTCATGGGAGAAAGAATATTTGTGATTGGCGTATCTAATTTTCCATTTCTTGGAGGAAATTCCAATATAAGTTTTTCTATCATTTATATTCTCTTTTGGGTAAATAATTCATTGATATACTACATTTTTTAGTTGCATAATCCATTCATAGGACAATCATTTCGAGTTTTACAATTACATTCGTTTTGTTTACTATTATTATTATTATTATTATTATTACTATTTGTTCGGTTCTGAAATTCCTTAATTATCGCTTTATTATGATTATTGATTATTTGAAAAATATTTCTAGTGCAGGAGTAACTAATTTTTAACGTATATATATATATATATATATATATATATATATATGTATATATTAATTTAAACACACACACACACACACACACACACACACACACACACACACACACACACACACACACACACACACACACACACAAATAGATACATACAAGCATAGGAGAAAGAAACCTCTGAACTGCCACCAACCCACCGCGTTTAGAGATTGACCTTGTGTCACATCCTAATGTGATTTTAGGTAGATACATACAAACTGATTTTTTTATCAGAATTTTTATTGTATAATTTTCAATTTATGTTATCAATATTCATAAGCTAATAAAGTGCATTGAAGAGAAAAAGATTTTTAATCATGGTTCTAGTTATGATTTTAAAGGAATGTTTGAGTATATAAGAGTAGTTTTCAGAAATGATTCCGCAAGTATTTTTGTTTAGGATGGAAATCTGCCACTCAGTTCATTTTCCTGCAATGACGTTATCAAAGATGTCAAGTAAAAAAAAAAAAAAATACTACGTAATTCTATAAGAAAAAATATTCAAAAATTCTCCACACCCAAATCTTCATACAGGACAATATGTTGAAAAATAAATATTTGTTTTGTAAAATGATCTTTTTTTCATTAGGTCTTGGACTGTTTGAGATAGATAGATAGATAGATAGATAGATAGATAGATAGATAGATAGATAGAAAAAATGAGTGGAAGAGGAGGTGCAGTACGTCTGTATACACGTTAAAAAGTACAGGGCCAAGGACATGATAAGGGAAAAAAATGTGCTCCCAATTTCACCCCCTTCTTCATTCACTCACTGATTCACACATATACACAAATAAAAGAAAGACTAGTACATAGAACCACTTGGTCGTTCATAGAAGTTTTATATGCATGTATGTGTGTAGAATAGTTTGATAATTGTCATTGAACTAAGTTGCAGTACTGCTATGTAAACTTATAAGTCATTAATTGACTATTTTAGAGTAAAAAAATTGATAGCTTGGCAGCTTGATAGCTACATAGAAAGAAACTGATATATATTGTTAAAGAGATAGATATGATATACGATATGATATTATATGATATCAATGAGATAGATAGATAGATAGACAGATAGATAGATAGATAGATAGATAGATAGATAGATAGATAGATATCATTTAGGCTTGGCACAAAGAAAAAAGCATGGTGCACTCATTGAAAATCAAACTCAGTAACACTCCACTAACAATGATATCACGCAAGACACTCAGATATAAAAATAGATAAAATTGTAGGTGCATATATATATATATATATATATATATATATATATATACGTGTGTGTAAGAGAGAGTGAGAGTCTGTGTCTGTGTCTGTGTGTGCATACAAATATTGATACAGAGATAACTGCGAATAAAAAAAGATAGATAGATAGATAGATAGATAGATTCTTTGATATAGATTTAATTGAAAAGGATAATTTTTTTTTCTTTTCTTACTAGAAAGTGAATGCATTTATCTTCCTAAGCACACACACACACACACACACACACACACACACACACACACACACACACACACACACACACACACACACACACACACACACAATCGTCCATATCTTTGTATAAGTTTGTTATAGTCACGTTTTCCGACATAACTTTACTGAGGACAGCTCTTTGCAAAGAAGACATTAAGCGCAAATGAACCTTGGACATCAGAATAGTTGAAGCAAATATGATTGGTGCCATATCGTGATACAAAGAATGACATTTAATCTTTACAACAGACATGTAAACTAGTCACAAGAAATAAGCACATGATGTTTTTTTTCTTCTCTTGTGGTCTCGTGAAAATTAAACCGGAATAATTGTCTTTACTTATTTATTTATTTATTTATTTCATTTCGGTAAATTTCCTAGAACATCATTTTTGTGACTAAGGCACATGTTACATTTTTTTCCCTTTGCCCAGTAACATGAAACCGAATAATACATTTGTACATGTATGAAACTATATTCCATTTCCGGATATGTTCGCTTTTGAATGTGAGGAATTTTCCCCGTAGTCTATTTATTTATCTATCTAACTCTGTTCATATCTATCTATCTATCTATCTATCTATCTATCTATCTGTGTGTGTGTGTGTGTGTGTGTGTGTGTGTGTGTGTGTGTGTGTGTGTGTGTGTGTGTGTGTGTACAAATATGAAAAAATATTTTATTTAGAAGTTGATTTTATATATAGTTGAAATATTTGCTAACTTTAAACGTTTCGGCTTTTAGATTAAAACATCATCAGGGCAATGCCAGGACGTAATATTGTTTCTTCCGAATAACATTCAATTTTAAAAAGAAACGAAAAAATGTGAAAAATTTTAGCATTCTATTTCCTTTTGTAACGTTTCAAAAATATGTGACGTAGTAAGTGTTCAAAATTTCTTTTAAAGCGTAACGTATTTGCTAAAAAATAATATAAAGATTGAAATTAAAAGAGAAAATAAATAATATATCTTTTTCTCAACTCAACACTCTCTATTTTTTTCTTTTCTTTTTTTCTTCACTTTCTTTAACTTTTCTCCACTTGCTTGTGTAGCTGTTTGCAATTTAGAAAGAATTATGACTAGAAGAGTTATTGAAAAACATCAAAAGGGAGTTTAAATGAGAAATAATTAAATAAAACCAACTAATTTAAATAAGGGGGCTTGTAATTTTTCACCAGTAATTTAAATAAATAAGGAGATAAGTTAAAAAAAAACCGGTTCTTTGTTTGATAGAATTACAATTAGAAACAATGCTAGATTCAGCAATCTTTCTGTGTTTCTTGTTATGTATATTAATAATATTTTGGAATATATCAAAGTTAAAGTTGAGAATAGTTTCTGAATTCTGTCTGACTGAGCTGGTTATGGGTCTCTGTTTGTTCATCAATCCAATTTTAAGTTGATATATATATATATATATATATATATATATATATATATATATCATCATGTCGTGCCGCTAGAACAGATATCCCTGACCCTCTCTCGCCACTTTTCCCTATCGTTCATCGCTTCTGGCATGTCTTCCGGGCTACATCCCGTATCTTCACATAGCTGCTGTATGTATGTTCTTGCTGGTCGTCCTGCTTTTGCTCGGCCATATGTGGGTGCCCATAGGAGTACATCACTTATGAGCTCGTCCCTGCTCCTCCTCCAGCAGTGTCCTGCGTGCC
>CAUZXS010005625.1:157500-160088 GCA_963585895.1 Sepioteuthis lessoniana | reverse complement strand
TATGCTCAGACGCTATCGTTATGAGACAATTGAGGAGATGAAAGATGCTGTGACGAAGGTCATTGACACGCTCAGACAAGATGACTTCGATGGGGCCTTCCAGAAGTTGTTGCAGCCGGAGGAGATTACTTAGAAGGTGACTTGAGTTTCATGTGTGTACTGTCGATAAAAGTGCCCATATGAAAAAAGTCTTGAAACTTATTTAACGATCCTCGTATCGAAAAATTATCATTAATTCCTAAGACCTCTCCTTTGAATTTCTTTTAGACTTATCTTCTTTAACTTGATTCGGCAGTATATGACCGATGAGGTTGAAATGTCGTAAAGCAAAACAAACATATATACAAAGAAAAGTTGGTAAATACATACATTCATTTTTGTGTTACAATTCTTCGAAATAGGAAGTAAGGATAAATTGTTAAATGTCCAAGAAAGATTTAGTGTTTGTCCAAAAATTTATGTTTTAAAGAGTTTACAAGAATTACCAGTCGGAAAGTACTCTCGCTTAAGTATTTGATCAGTGGAAGGCACTTTAAAAAAAAAAAAAAGACGCCAATCAAAGTTAATTTCGTAAGTTGATAAGTGAAAAATAGTTATAGAATTTCATCTTTTAAGCTACCTGGATTTAATATGAATCCACTTTTAATGAGAGAGAAAATACATAATGTATAAACTTTCAATTATTTTTTTATCGTGGTTAGACTATATATTTTTTACAGAACCAGAAATTTATGCCTTATTATATTGTTTGCAATATAATTTATTTCATTTTACCCTGCAATATAGTTCTGAATCAAAAAGCAATTGTTTTTTTTTATAATCAATATATATATATATATATATATATATATATATATATATATATATATATATATATATATATATATATATCCTTTATATTTTTATATATGGATTTTCCTATGAGGCAGAGGTCCCATGGACATTGAAATATTCAATGGAATATCGTTCGTTCAAACTGAATATGAAACATCACCACCAATAAAGCAATATGACGAAAAAAATAATAATGCACGAAAGCAGTCCCAAAATACCTACAGGTATGTAATACACACACACACACACACACATACACACACACACACACACACACAAATATATATATATATATATATATATATATATATATATATATATATATATATATATATATGCTTTCTTATTTTGTAAATGTGGAGGTGTGTTAAATATTTTTTTAGTCAGAGTTATTCAATGTTTATAGAGCATAGAACAAGAATGAAACCAAGCAATTTCTTATTCATTGTACAATACATCCCAGTTATATTACATCTAGAAATATAACATACAATGAATTTTCAGAATTGTTTATAGGTTCGCATGTGTCTAGCCACACTGAAGAGTTGTGATACAACGAAACAGTCTGTCTGTAGATGATTATATATATATATATATATATATATATGTGTGTGTGTGTGTGTGTGTGTGTGTGGTTTTGATGATAAAATTTTAAAGTAAAATCTAAATTTGGTGCGTTTGCCTTTCAAATTAGATTTTCGATATTTATAATAATATATAATAGATAACAAATACAAAAAACACAAAAATAGTTTGAATAATGGTGTCACAATGTAGATGTTGTTGCTTGGTTGTTAAGTTTTTATAGCATATCGACCGTCGTATGTTATTTAATGATAAATCCTGTTGATACATATATATTAAATATATATACGATTAGTAAACCCATTTTATATATAAAATTTCTAAATTTGCAAACGCTTAAATAATTTCTAGTATTGATTTATGACTATCAGAATTTAACATCAGTGATTTGTTTGCACAAAGTTTCTTCTATTTGACCCATGGATAGAACACTATCAGGTATTTACACTCCGGATCACAGTGGACCTAGGAGCAATGAGGATAAAGGCGTATTCCTCATCCCAAGATCTGCACAGCTTGTAACTCATCATGTGAATGTTCAATGTCATATCCAAGTCACTTGTTAGGGTTTCGCATCTCTCTGCAGGGATGCATTTGATGCTTTCTCCTGGCCCTGCCAACAGGGCTGCAATTTATAGAATAAATTAGTTTTTCACCTCTATTGAACCCTCTATTTTTTGTAAATTTACCTGATAACACACACACACACACACACACACACACACACACACGTACATATATATATATATATATATATATATATATATATATATATATATATATATATATATATATATCATTTAACATTATAGACGTTTTTTGTTTACGTATTTTTTTGCTAATCCTTTTGAATTGCTGTATCGATATTAAGCGAGAAATGGTTGATAAACTTTCCATTATTAAGGCAATTTGAAAGAATTAATTAGAAAAAAGTATGTAGAAAAAATATTTATAATGTTCAACCAAGTACGTATCAATGAAGAAATGCTGTCAATATATATATATATATATATATATATATATATATATATATATATATATATATATATATATAAAAGAATATGGGCTTAATTAGAGGTGATAGAACATATGCAAAACCATTACTGGATAGCGTATACCATGTGCCTACATATTCAAACCATTTTTGGTCTTATTCTTTAGATACTATT
>CAUZXS010005625.1:45000-155000 GCA_963585895.1 Sepioteuthis lessoniana | reverse complement strand
AATGTTTAACACTTTGTTTTTTACATAGTTACATATTAATGTTCATTTTGTAAACGTTTCGGTTCAGCGACCAACTTGCCTGGTTTAAGATGATATCAAGAATTATCCACAAATTGGTTCAACAACCAAAACGCTGAATATAGATAGTTGAAACTCTAAGATCCCTCCGAATGTCAAAGCTTCTCTTGAGCCAATGCTGGGAGGGATGCTTTTCGCGTAGGCCCCACTAACAAACAACACGTTTGAAAAATGAAAAATATTTTTTCTTGCTTTTGAAGCAAAGCTACAATTGTAATATATATATATATATATATATATATATATATATATATATATATATATATATATAAAGGTTTGTTCAAAATGATCTGATACATTTTAACTTCAATCAGAGCAAATTAGTATAAATGATGAAAAAAATATTTTTTCTTGTCTAAATCTACGTATGATGGAATTTTGTTTTATTTACTTTCAAGTTCCCAATAAGATTTGGACCAGCCATCATCGCACTTCCATAGTGGAAACATTTATGAAGAGCGAGTTAGTAACTACAACGGAAATGGCTTTCCGTGTGCACTTTGGTCTTGGTAGACATGATTCCTTACGTTCTCGAAACACGATTTTAGGATGTATTACTAACTTCAAAGGTACCAGATCAGCATTGAAAAGAAAATAATCTAGTCGGCTAGAATATCGGAAAATATCAAAGCGGTAAATGTTTCATTTCAACTGTCAGTGCGTTGACAATAACGGCGAACATTTGACTGGTGTAATTTTTAAAAAGAAATAAACCGAAATGGCATCATATGTACATCTGAAAAATAAAACCCCATTTTCCATTCTTTATTCTAATTTCCTCTTATTAAACCTACAAATGTGTTAGGTCATTTTGACTTATCCAGTATAACACTTTTGGCATGGAAACTTGCTAAACTGATGCGTTACTAATGTCATCCAAGAAAGTCTATTTAGAAAATAATAAAAAAAATCTTTATTTTTTTAAATTAGAAAATTCCATTAAATGTTAGAGTTTAAGAGATCTAAGGTTTGTAGATTTATCACAAAAAAAAGTTTTCCTTGAATATTACCCAAGAAAAGCCTAAAAATTCTGTTTTTTCGCATTAATACCGAAAAACTCATAAAATTTTCTTACTCTTTGAATTTTTGTGAATTATAAAATTCTATGATATTTATATGCCGATAGAACAATAAGTGCGTTTGCGCATTCATCTGTTTAGAGTTGAGTGATATATTTCAGGTTGGCCTCACACTTGAATTTTTTTTTCAAATATCTTTTTTATGTAAAAGTTTTCACTACTCTGTAAAGCAGGTAAAAATCAAGGGATTCCAAAAATATTCATTTTCAGTTTACATAATTTATTTAAATCGATGTAAGTTTTTACGTTTACATTTCTTTTCAATCATAAGCTTTACTTAAAAGCAATTTGGAAATGTAAAGCATTTCCCAATATGCACGATTTTTAATGTAAGGAAACATTCTTTGAATTATTAGTAAAAATAATCATTGCTGAAAGTACGTATTTTAGGCAACAATATAGAGCCATGAATATTTTGTTAGATATTATAATCATTTACTGCATACATATAGGAGAAAAATATTATTCATCAAATACGTCAGTTTAAAATTGAAAAAAAAATCTAACTTTTGAAATTGAATTTTCTTTTTCATGAATTGTGTAATAAAGGACAAGTCTTCATAAAGAATAATATTAATCCATATTTTTAAGAAATATAAGCATAGCTACGATTACTATTTAAACATGTTCATAATTTTTAGAATGTCTTCAACGCGTCACCAAATATATTTAAACTTTAATTTTATTAAAAAATATTTTCGACATTAATATTGCATATGAACTCAGATCCCCCACTAAATGCAGGCTATACTTGGTCGGATATATATATATATGTACATATATATATATATATATATATATATATATATATATATATATGTGTGTGTGTGTGTGTGTGTGTGTGTGTGTGTGTGTGTGTGTGTGTGTGTGTGTGTGTGTGTGTGTCCCAGTAATAATAATTAAACAGAGCTCAATATCAGTGGGAGAAAATACAAACCAAACTTAGAATAAAATTCAAGATTCAACGTTGCTTGTTGTCTGTCAGTCTCTTGCCGGTCCGATCATTACATAATCGAGAAACAGATATATATATATATATATATATATATATATATATATATATATATATATATATATATATATATATAATGGTCATTACTAATATTGTTGTTGTTGTTGTTGTTGTTGTTGTTGTTTTTGTTTTAATAAGTATACGTAAATATGTGGTTATGTATTCGTCTTTGTATGCATTAATAGTGTTTCTAAATATAACGCAAAAAGAAAACAAAAATACTTTAGATTTATTATGGAAGTCACGAAATCAACAGCATCGTACATTTCCATTATATTGTTCAAATTTACACTTTCCCTTATATTGTGTCTGCTTCGAAGTGGCTGGGGACGTCTCAATCTAATTTACAGTCAATATTCCAGGCTGATTGGTTGCTGAACCGGCAAAGCTGAGAAATTCGTTAGAGCTGAGTTTTCCTCTAAGCTATGCTAATGCATGCTGTCATGTCTTCTTCTTCTTGTTCTTGTTCTTGTTCTTCTTCTTCTAAGACCCTTTAGCGCCATAAGTAAAGTAACGGACTGTGGCTTCAAAGTAAGCGATTTCAAACTCCAGTTGTTCTATTACGTTCATTTTTGGACAACTACTGTAAGGAAAGTTATGAATTATCCTATCCCACTAGTTACGTGTTTAAAAAAACAACAGCACTGCTGTTCATCTACAAGCATACCTTCGGCATTAGATAAACCACGAGTGTTGATATGCCATTAAATAAAGACACCTAACCAACTCTTCTTCTTCTTGTTCTTCTTTGCTCTTTTTTTGTTACATTCAGAAGAAACAAAACGAATGTGACAGCATATAATGGAAATACAAATATTCTTGCAGTTTGATTGAAAAGTGAATCATGAACTCGACATACTAAATTGTAGTTCCCCCATATATATGTATATATATATATATATATATATATATATATATATATATATATATATATATATGTGTGTGTGTGTGTGTGTGTGTGTGTGTGTGTGTGTATGTATGTATATATTAACTGTGTTTCGGTAATATATTCCCAAATGAAAAACACTTGCAGGTGTGTGTTTGGATAATAAACTTATGAAACCATTTATTTACCTAATCAAAATAATATATATATATATATATATATATGTGTGTGTGTGTGTGTGTGTGTGTGTGTGTGTGTGTGTGTGTGTGTGTGTGTGTGGTACTTATTTATACTAAACTTTATGAAAATAGCCATAGTTTTCTTTAAAAGTCAGGAAAATGTAACTGCCTTGTAAAAAAACACGTATGGATACACACTTATTTACGTCAGGAGTGCACAAATAAATTCTAAATTCAATTTAAAAGGTCAATGAAAATTTTGTCTGCACACCTGCGAATTGTCAAAACAATCCATGAAAGGAGGCAAAAAAATATTCATTGGGTTGTGTTGGTTCAATGCTCTATTTAAACTCAAAACATCCCAAATTAGTATTTGTCCACCTGTTTAAATTAAAAGGTCAAATCTGCGCTTTAGATTGATTAATCAGATGTTTTGTCTTTTTTTACTATTGGTTATCATGAAAAATGATACACCCACTTAAAGTGTGGTCTAGGCCACATAATTCGGCCAGCCCCTATATTTTGACCTAATTGGTTGACCAATTAAATGAAGATACTCTTTCAAAAAATGTAGTCAGAGATTTTTATAAAGTGACTGATCATGAAATTTAAAAACAATAATAAGTGGCCTATCATTCGTAAACCAATCAGGAATGTCTGTTCCACAGGGAGTTCTCTATAAAAGAAGTACTTAAAAGTGGGAGAAAATTCGATACCATGCTGAATACAGTAAAGCCTCGACAGGCACTCATGCCTCTCAAGCGAAAATTGGATTTACTGGGAAATTAACAGTCAAGTAAGCATAGGAAAGCTGCACCAGTTAAATTTCTCGAGTTATCTCCTCTTTACACAATAGAGAAATACTATTTGTTCTTATATATATATATATATATATATATATATATATGTGTGTGTGTGTGTGTGTGTGTGTGTGTTAAAACAACGATGTTTCAATAAATATTTGTTATCAGTTAACAGATAGTTTGTTTCTTTTTTTTTTTTTTGCTTTGAGATGCCAATTTCATAGAAACTTTTTTTAACCGACCACTCTGTCAGGAAAATTTCCGGATACACTGAAGGGAATGAAACGGTCTATTTTTCTATCATATAGTGGACACAGAAGGAGTTGATAAAACAACTAGCGGGAAACGCATGCTGTAATCATGGCACTAAGGCTACATCAAATACTCTGATTAGCATAGGACAACACGCACACACACACACACACACACTCGCGCTAATATAAGTACCTAGTGGGTCACACAAAATCACCCGAGGTCAGTTCCAACCTGATGATCCGAAAAAGTTAAACCTTTGTAGAGTCGGTCTGACACTTTGGATACTTATATTAATATTTCTTCTGCCTTGTATCGAGCGCTTTCTTCATTTGTTTCGTCCTCCCTCAAAGTTTTCTTTTTCTTTTGGGTAGACATTACAATATTATTTGATCTATTTCAGATAATACATATGTTTAATTTTTTTCTTTTTCATGAATGTTTTTCTCAAATATCAAAGCTGTGTATTTATTTATTCACAAGTTGGATCATTTGGGTTTTTTCACTCAGCCAGAGTTAAAGTTAGGGATTAACATAATAAAAGAAATACATTATATATATATATATATATATATATATATATATATATATATATATATATATATATATAAACAAAAGTTCTTCTGAAACAAATGATACCAGCCACAAATTAGCAAAGCCTTCATAGGATGACTAATCATAAACATCAATATTACTAACGCCTTAAAAGAATCAAGAGAAAAAAGAAATCTGCTTCGTCCACAAAGTTACTTTGCCAGTACAGTCTAACGGGTTTTTAAAAAAAAAGCAGTTTCAAATTCAATAATGTAGAATGGTGTTTCGAGTTTCTTTTTAATTTTTCTGTGTCATCTTATTATATCACTCATATTAACTTTAGTGAATCATACTGAGATTACTTACCATGACTTCGTTCGGGAATTTTCTGGATATTTCTTATCATGTTCAGTGTATCGACGTCGCATCTAATCGATTAATTCAATTCCTCTATCAATTACTTAAACTTAATATGGAAAATTGGGAATACAATACACGATTAGCCGGAGAGTTTGAATCTTGATCTTGCTTTCTCATGATGTGACCGAACAGTAAAAAAGTCTTTTTTGGGTGCATAATTATTGTTACTTTTGCAGCATTATGCTCACCCGTCAGTCTCGAAAATTTATGTAAATCCTTCCGGGCACATTTATTTAGAAGACCAAAAGTTTCCCATTCAACAGTTCTTCAACAAACACAAACTCGTCAAAAATGGATTTTGTGTGAGGGAATAGAAACGTGCTATACAAATTTGCATCGATCTGAATCGTAAGAATTGGTGGATAGTCACGGAAGTGCAAACATCTTTAAAAATACTATTGTGAAACAAGTCTGTTAAATTAGGTGTATGGCACGCATTTTTTATATGGAGAAGTTTTAATTCAGACATTAGCCACACACACACACACACACACACACACACACATATATATATATATATATATATATATATAAATAGAAGGAAGGAAAAGTAAAGTTAAGTCATGACACATGCATTAAATTGAAAATATACATATGCTTACATGATGAGATTCATTGCTTCCTTACCTATTTAACTAAAAGATAGTCATAAATACAGAGACATGACCCTGTTCATTCTCGTCTAATGATAGAGAGATTCAACTCATAACAGTGTCATTTACAATAAGAAAAGGACAAATAAAGTTTTGTCCAAATATATATATATATATATATATACATATATATATATGTGTGTGTGTGTGTGTGTGTGTGTGTGTGTGTGTGTGTGTGTGTGTGTGCATTCATTAGTATGAATACGTGTACTATAGACTTAAAACTGAAAATAACTCCGAGGTCAAAATTTGGTCGAATGGAAACATTTTCTAATATCTTGGACCTTGATATTAATTTAGCTGAAGGACACATACCACCGATACATACGAGGTTGTATAAGTATTATCCAAAGACTCATTCATTGTTCATTAGTTGATATTTTATATGAGACATTCCCAGGAGTTATATATACTTACTAATCCTATGTGTTAAATATTAAACTTAGAATGATGTCTATTGACGAAGATTGAGTTTCATCTAAAAATAAAAATGCTTGTTTTTATCATCTTCATACCACGTAGTTATTCACCGGCCTACGTATTACTGTATATATATATATATATATATATATATATATATATATATATATATATATATATATGTGTGTGTGTGTGTCTGTGTGTGTCTGTGTGTGTGTGTGTTTAACGCGTGAGGTGTAATAGTTACTTGGTTATCGGCATAAGAAATAAACACGGTAACCTAAGTTCTCATTCTGAATAAAGCTGCTCCCTTTTTCAAATCGCACTAAATCTTTAGGACAGATACGAATTCAACTATTATCTTCCCAGGTACCGGTTGATAGTGGGGTAAACTTGGAACGTTATATTTGGTGTTGAAACTAATCAAGGAGAAGAAAAACTCTTAATTAAAACCTGATTAAATTATTTATTATGAATTAAATTCTGATTAAAATTATATTTTGTGTTGTATTCTGTTCATGCGAAGGAGTTTGGTACATAAATATATATATATATATATGGTGCCTTCAGTAAATTTCCAGACTTTCTTTTCATATAGGCACTTTTATTGATAGTATACACATGAAATTCTAGTCCTCTTCGAAGTAATCTCCTCCTCCGGCTGCAAAGCACTTGTTGTGCCGTTCCAACAACTTATGGACATTTAACAGTTTATCCTAAGTGCCGATTTTGAAGAAATGTAACACAAAAATGAATGTATATATTTACCAACATTTCTTTGTATGTTTTGTTTTACGGCATATCAACATCTTCGGTCATTTAATGCAAAATTAAGTTAAAGAAAATTAGTCTAAAAGAAATTCAAAGGAGAGGTCTTAGGAATTAATGATAAATTTGAGATAATTAGTTGGTTACTTGTTTTCTTATTAGGAATTAACTTGTAAGGAATCATGTTCATGAAAAAATGGTGAAGAAGGTTGAGGAAGGGATCAGTTTGTTAGAATATATCTAGTAAGGAAAGGGTTTAGAGAAGTACAAGGCTCATTAAATAAGTTTCCACACTTTTTTTATGGACACATTTATTGATAGCACAAACATGAAACTCTAATTCCCTTCGATTTAATCTCCTCCAGCTGTAATGCATTTGCTCTACCGTTCCAACAACTTCTGGAATGCCCCACGGAAGTCCTCTCGTGTGATCGTGTCAACAAACTCTTTCATCTCCTCAACTGTCTGATAACGACAGCCTCTAAGTTTTTCCTTGAGCTTAGGGAATAATCAACAGTCCCAGGGAGCAAGCTCTGGACTATTGGGAGACTGAGGAACTGTCTTGATGCCCATCTTGGTCAAATAGTCTTTGACAAGGATGGAGTTGTGGACTGGTGCATTGTCCTGCTGGAAATGCCACTGACAAGATTCGAAGAGTGCTGACCTCTTCCGACGGAATCTCAACCTGAACTCCTTTAAAAACTCAACGTAGTATTCCTTGTTGACTGTCTGTCCAGTGGGAATCCAATGCATGTAGATCATGAAAGTGCTGTCAAAAAAAGGGATCAAATGTGTGTGGGTGGATTTGCTTTATGTGGCCTTCTTTGGTCTGAGAGAACCAGTATGCTTCCACTGGGAACTTTGTCTCTTGTTCTCTGGCTCATAGGAGTAGATCCAGCTTTCATAGCAGGACACCAGAGCATCAAGAACCGCAGGATCTGAATTGATCAGACCCTGGGTGTATCAGCAGGACTCGGTTCCGGCCCACAAGTCCAAAGAGGCCCAGGCTTGGCTTGAGAAGGACTGCTACGACTTTGTACCCTTCTCACACTGGCCCACCTCCTCTCCCGACCTGAACCTGCTGGACTACTTCGTGTGGTCATATGTCGTGAACATCACCAACATGACCTCCCTCAACACCAAAGCCAGCCTGATCGCCGCCTTTCGCCGAGTATTCGCCACGCTCCCACCGGCGCTTGTGGAAAAGTCATGCTCCCAGTTCCGGATCCGTATTGAGGCGATGATTGAGGCTGAAGGCGGCTACATTGAATAGATGTCAGCTCTACTACATAATCAAGTTACCTGAATTTATTTTTTCAATAAAGTTTTAAAATAAAGCAGCCACACCCAGGGGATCACCACACTTTTCTGTGCATCCATGTACCCTTGGGTGTTGACTTTCAAGCAGACTTCGAAGATGTGAGGTGGCCTTGGGCTTCCAAAGGGTCGTCCGATGCGTTGAGCTGTGCCCTCAAGCGTTGAACCGTCCGGATTTGCATTTTGAGGGTGCTGGCAATGGTCCTGTTGTCATAACTTGGATCGGTAGAGAGCATGAGTTGTACAGAGGCGCATCTCCGATCTCTCTCGTTAAACATCGTGTAACTTTCAGACATGATAGAAGGCTCCTATCGCTCTTGGGATTTGTACACAACTACTCACCTAGTAGATGGTTTGCAACAAAAAAAGAAAACTGGTTTTCATTAAACGGAAATGGAATGATATCATCTTTTCTAGGGCGACAATTTTATTGGTCCACCCTGTAGCAACCAGTTCAGAAGAACAAATACGCATGTGGAAAGAAAATTTCAAGAATCTGATCGGAGAATCCCCTAAAGTGACAAATAAACCTATCACAAAAATCATAATCAACTGGAAATCAAAGTAGGACTGTTTACTCAAGGTGCACTTGTCGTAATACTAACAAATATTAAAAACAGAAAAGCAGCTGGACTTATTGAAATACCACAAGAAGTATATAAGACATGAAAATACAATGACCTTCTGCTCCAATACTGCAATGCTGCATATTAGCATAAAACAATAATGATGGACGAAAAACTTCACCCGCCTTTTCCATAAGAAAGGTGACCTAAGAATCACCAAGAACTACACGGGTATAACCCTCACTTCTATAGCAGCTAGGCAAAGATTTATAATTATCTGCTACTCAACTACATCGATCCAGAAATTGAGGAAATTCTTAGAAAAAAATCCAAATGGTTTTCAGAGAAACTGATCCACAACATCACAGATCCTACCAATACGTCGAATCTTTGAAGGAGTTCGAGCAAAAAAACTTGAGGTGATACTCTTATTTATTGATTTTTTCAAGACATTGACTCCATACACAGAGGCAAGATGGTGCAAATACTTTTAGCCAATGGTCTCCCCAAATAAACAGTTGCAACTATCAGGATCATCTATAAAAACACAAACGTAAAAGTTCGCTGAGCGGATCTAAACATATATTTCTTTGACATTGTTGCTGGTATTATGCAAAGTAATACATTGGCCTCATATCTGTTCATAATCTACGAAAACTAGGTACTTTGAACATCGATAGATCTAATGTAAAAAAATGTTTTTATACTAAAAGAAAAAATGCAATAAGTAGACAATATGCCGAACAAACTATTATGGGCGTGGACTAGACAGATGACATAGTGCTCCCTGCAAACACACCAACCCAACCGAATTCCTACATGATCTAGACCTGGCAGGAGGTGGCTTTGACCTCCATATGAATGCAGACAAAACTGAGTATATTTGTTAAAATCAAGAAAGAGACATCTCCAGACTAAATGGTGGTTCTCTGAATTTTGTGGACCTACCTCGGAAGCAGCGTTTCATCTGCTGAAAACGACATTAAAGCACGATTAGCGATTAGCGAAGGCTTACACTGATATCGATAGGGTGTTGATCATATGGAAGTCAAACCTGCGATGAAATAAAATGGATTTTTTCCAAGCCGAGGTCGAGTCCATTCAACTATATGGATGCACCTCATGGACGCTGATTAAGCGTGGAGAGAAAAAAAGGTAGACGGGATTTGAAAAAAAATGCAACGAGCTATATTGAATAAATTCTGGAAGCAATATCCCACAAAATAGCAGCTGTATGGCCAACTACCCATGTAACTATCCAAAACCTCTCTAAAACCATCCAAATCAGACGGACAAGACAGGCTGATAATGTAAGAACGAACTCATTAGCGAAGTTTTCTGATAGTTACCTTCACACGAACGCGCAAGTGTTAGACGATCAACTCGAACATATTTACAACGGATCTATACGGATACACGATGTAGACGACAGGACCTGCCAGAAGTGATGGTTGAATAGCGAGAGGTAATTTACTCGACTTGATGATAATATATATATATATATATATATATATATATATATATATATATGATAAAAGAAAAGAATTTCGATTTGGGTTACTCAGCTTCAAATTCTTGTGTGTATATATATATATATATATATATATATATATATATATGCGTGTGTGTGTGTGTGTGTGTGAATTGACTTAAAGAAAAACAAATTTGGAAAGTGTTTAAGACTTAAACAAAAGCCGTCACGAAATATATATGAATACTTTAAAGTATATGAATATATCATTGCTTTTTAGTTTAATAATATCTAGCGTCATTTATTTTAGTAAAATGATGATTAAAATTTTACGACTTACCAACGTGGTTTATTAGTAGAATATATTTTTTCTCGAAATCGGAACTTAAATAAAAATGCAAAATAATTTTCCCACGAATTTTATTTTTTCTCTTCGGCAATAAATAAATAAAAACAAAAAATAACACAGGCAAAAATAGCAAGTGCTGTTTTCTTTTCTTTATTGCCATCTGTTTTTTCTTCCAGATAATATCGTCTAAATGCTTACTCTCATAAATCATACAATCTTGAAGCCTCACCTGAAATTTAACAGCACTCCCCACGTTAATACCAGTGATGTTGCTGCTACTTATTTTCGAATAAATTATTTCATTTCCTCAGCTTTCAGTAGCCTACATTTAAAGCATTGAACTCCTAAATGTCGTCATCATAAGCTAATAGATCGAGTGAGCAGGTCAGTCATAAAACACCACATCGTGAAATAAAGTGTCCCGAAAAGTATTATCAAGGAAAATTCATAGATGCCATTTAGGCAATACAAATTCCATGCCAACTACGTCTCAAGAAACAATCTTCTTATTCACCTACCACTACTAGTTCTTAAAGGGTTAGTGTTTTATATATATATATATATATATATATATATATATATATATATATATATATATATATCATTGCCCAATCGGCAGGGGCTTTAGAATGCAATGACTGCTTCTCTGCAGAGGGGTAAACCCCCACAACGAGAGTCCTGGATAGGGCAGTAAACAATCTGATGGTGAGGTTCCAGTGCTGATGGAGTTTTGGGAAATGAGAAGCACCCATTCATTCCTATTGATCCCAGGTAGACTCTGGCCCGGAATGGTAATACCTGAAAGCTACCTATGGGTTAAAAAGAACTAACTGTATACTTATGATAAACTGAATTGTTTGAATTAGAACTGTTTGACTAAGCTGAATATCTTGAAATAGAAATGTTTTTGACAAATAAACTGTACTTATATTTAAATTGATTGCTTCTTGTAAACTGAATCGTTTGAAATAGAACCGTTTTTGACATTGAAACTCTACTTACAGAGATGTGAATCGTTTAATATAGAACTGCTTTGACATTTAACTGTGTGTAAAAAAATATGTACTTATACTAAACTGAATTTGCTGAATTAGAATCGTTTGAATAAATTGAATTGCTTGAAATAGAAATGTTTTTCACAATTAAACTGTGTATTCATGCTAAACTGAATTGTTTGAAATAGAACTATTTGCATAAAAAGATTGGCGTTAAATAACCTAGAAATCAAACAACAACAACATATAGCATTAACGTTATGATCCTTCTCATCAAGTCATGCTGGCTGAATTCATCCGTTTGAAATTCTATGTTACATAGCTCTTGGCAGGTACTCCAAATGCAATCCTCTGTCAACCCATACCTGACGACGATAAGTATTAGCTGCTCGGAAACAGCGTCGATGTGTGGTACGAGGATTATTAAATAAGTTTCCAGATTATAGGGAGGGTGAGGAACTGTCTTGATGCCCATCTTGGTCAAATAGTCTGTGACAAGGATAGAGTTGTGGCCTTGTGCATTGTCCCGGTGGAAATGCCACTGACACGATTTGTAGAGTGCTGGCCTCTTCCGACGGAATCTCAACCGGAACTGCCTTAAAACCTCAACATAGTATTCCTTGTTGACTGTCTGTCCAGTGGGAACCCAGTGCATGTAGATCATGCCAGTCCTGTCAAAAAAAAGGGATCATCAAAAGTTTGTGGGTGGATTTGCTCTGTCTGGCCTTCTTGAGTCTGAGAGAGCCAGCATGCTTCCACTGGGAACTCTGTCTCTTGGTTTCTGGGTCATATCAGTAGATTCAGCTTTAATCACATGACATTTTTTCCAATTTTAAAACAGAATTTTATTGCATATCGTTCTTCTAAAGTCTAGATTGCATTTTTAAAATTCACCAGCTGTGAAATCAGGCTTTAGTAGGGGGTATTCCAATTCCTACTGTAGCTGCTCATTAGAACTTGAAATCATAAAAATTGGTCAATCATCTCATAAGATGTATAGCAATAACATATAGAATTTTTAAGAGTTAATGCCAATTTTAAATGCCTGTACGAAAAAATTCTGGGAAATTATTAAAAGCACCACGTAACTCGAAAGAGAACATTGCTAATGAATTTATACCTGCTTATGCATCAGTACTCAACATGTTATACTCCTCTTTCTTTGGTGGATTGTTTTATGGCAAGCATGTACCTATTAGTCGATTGTATTGTAGTGTGCTGCTTCCAGGATATATCTAAACCACAGCCCAGTTTTTTCTCCGATCGATTTGTTACTGTGTAGTTGGCAAAGCATTAGAGTAGAAATGGCACAAAGAATTCCCAATTTCTTTTTTTTCTAATCTGAGATACAAAAATTCCAGAAGCTTGATCACCCGTCGAGAGCATTCCATATATCACTGATGCAGGTGTTTACATCTCTTTCAGTAGATCAGATATTGCTACCTAGGTATGTGAAATGGTCTACTAATTTCAGAAGCTCACAATTTGATTTAAAGATAGCATAAGAATGTTTATGCACACACACACACACACACATATATATATATATATATATATATATATGGGTGAAGGTGAGGATGCTTTGGTGTAAGCGTGACTCAAACAAATTACTCGGTTTTGAAAATACGTTTTGAAAAATGTTTAATCAGGGTTTTTTTTGCTTCTGTTCCTTTTATAACAAATCCCATTGAATTTTTCCAGACGAGAAGAGAGAAAACATACCAAGTGAAAAATAAAAGCGAAGAAATAAACAATACTGAATAGGTAATTCAATTTATCTGATGAAACTCAAATAAAATCTAACTTTAATAAGCAAAAAGATAAGTAAATCTTGCAAAACATACGATTCATTTAATGTATAAGAGGAAGTAGGCGTGGATTATGTAACTAAATATACATAGGATCGAAAAAGAAAAAAATCCCAAATAGAAAACAAACAATAAAGCAAAAAACAGTTAAAAAACAAAACACGGTAGGGAAGAAGGTAGAACCAAGATGTGAGAAAATATAAGAAAAATACTGAAATAGGACAGAACCAGGAAAAAAGAAGCAAACACAAAACAATGGATTTTTAAACAAAAGAATAATGCCCGAAAAACTGAAGAAAATAAAGGAAAAGTGACACCAGTTGTTGTTGATACGCTCGGGACAGTCCTCCAAAAGCCTGGAGAAAGGGACGGGAGAGATGGAAAATCAGTGAAAGAATCAAAAACATCCCGACTCCAGCATGCTGAGTTCTGTTAGAATAATGAGAAGAGTCCTGGACATCCAAGGAGACACTCTGTCAACCATACTCCATAAAAGACCACCGGCTAAATCTGGTGGTTTGACAAATTCTCCAAAGTAACAAGACATCGAAATTGCCAGAAATAAGAGATAAAAGAAAGAATCGACACCGTCCATATCACACCATTATTAAGATCAGCAGAGTACTGAAAAAGAATTCTGGAGAACTGAGGAGATTTGCTGTCTCTACGACTCTTTAAAAACCATTCAACATTGGTGTAAAAAAACTTAAAGCGTAAAATATTTTTATTATTATTATTATCTCAGAGTTTTTCACATCAGCGTTCGCTGATGGTTTTTCTCAAGAGTTTCAGTGACAGCAAATCTCTTCAAGTCTCCAGGACACTCCTCAGTATCTTAGCCGTTCTCAATAGTGCTGTGGTTTGGATGGTCTCCACTCGTCCGCTAACTTCCAAGTCTTCCAGGCCCTTAAATAATCGTTTAGTTACTGAGCCCAAAGGACCAATCACAATTCATGTTCCATAGTTTTTTTCTATTCTCTAGCAATGTCAAGGTACTTATCTCTCTTTTCACATTCTTTCAGTTTTCTTCTGTGGTCAACCGGGATAGCAAAGTCGATAATTTTGCGAATTCTCTGTTTTTCTTGATTATTATAAGGTCTGGTCTTCTGTGCGAGATTAGGGGATCCGTGTGTATGTCAAAGTCCCATAAGAGTTTACGTGTGTAATTTCTTTGGACAGGGGTTGGGTTGTGCATATACCATTTGTTCGTATGGTCAAATTTAAATTTCTTGCACATGTCACTGTGTATTACCTTGCCGACCCAGTCGTGTCTAGACTTATACTCCTTCTGTATTAATTTGCCGCATTCGCTTATTATATCATTGATCATTTCGTCACTCTCCCCACGTAGCCTACATTTGCTATTTCGTTGCGTCATCTATTCTCGCTTTGATATGATTGGTTCTTATGGTCTTGTTTTGTGCTGCTATTTGGAGAGATTCCGTTTCTCTCTAAAAGTTTCCTTTTGTTAGCTAGGTCCAGATTTTCTGGTGTGAGATGTTGTTTATTAGTCGTTTAAAAGGCCCATAGTGTTGCTTTTCTTCCGATTTTTGTTTACCAGTTATTTTCATTGCCTTGTCTATCGTGTTGTCAGTATTGTTTCTGATGGATGTAATCTGCCCTCCTTCGTGCTTTGCTTTGTCGTCTTCGAGTCGTTGCATCGGTGCGTCAAAGCTGTCTTCGATGCTGGCATGTCTTCGTCCTCTCTCTATTCTTGATACATATATGTTAACGTCATCTTTATGATGTAATGCCTTATGCATGGTCATAGGTTTTCTTGTTCATTGGTCCATTTGTTTAAGTTAATCTCTAGTCCACTTCAGAAAGGGTCCCGAATATATAACGTGGGACACAGCCCAAGTATTTATTTTTTGATAAGGTTTCTACTTGAGAGTTTCCTCTCTCGTAGTATTCCTTTTGAATTTTGTTTTGTATTCCACTTGTTTGTTGGTGCCAGCCTCCAAGATGCCCAAATATTTGTAGGTTTTAGTTTCTCCTAGCATTCTAATCTTGTCTTTATTTGGTAGTTCCATATTGTCAGTTATATGTCAATTGCCACTTTTCATTACAAGCATGGCACATTTTTCTATGCCAAGTTCCATTCCTATGATCTGATTGTATATTCTAACGGCGTGCATTAGGGTTTCCAGTTCTTCATTTCTTGCAAATAGTTTGATGCCATCCGTTTACATTAATTGTTTGATCTTTTCCTGTTATCTACTAAGTTTGTATGCGGCTGTGCATTTTCTGAGTATGTAGTTAAGTAGTATCATGGCAATTATGAATAGTAACGGTGATAGAGCATCTCCTTGAAAAATACCTCTTTGTATATTTGATTCAGCTACGCTTCTTTCCTCTGCTGTCAATTCCACTCGCCAGGTTTTCATGGTTTTCTCGATAAAGTTTATGACTTCATGTGATATTTTGTACATTTTGAGGCAGTTTATTATCTAGCTTTGCGGAACCATGTCCTATGTCTTTTTCGTAGTCAATCCAGGCAACAGCTATTTTTTCCGTCTGATCCTACTCTCATTTATGATATGTAAAGTAACTCAGTTGAGCCACTGGACCCTTTGTAGCATCCTTTCTGTTCATCAGGGAACAAACCGCAGCTAATTAACGAATAGTAAACCTCTTCCCTTATTTGTGCTGTTAATATTTTCCACATCATCGATAAGCAAGTTATGGGTCTGTAATTGTTTAGTTCGGTCCCTTTGCTTAGGTCCTTTAGGATGAATGTGGTCCTACCTTTCGTCATGCATTTGGGTACGTGTACTCTTGGCAGGCATTTTTTCATTTCTAGTGCTAGTTGGTCGTGAATGGAGGTGAATTTCTTGAACCAGAAACCGTGTATTCCATTGTGGGCAGGCGTTTTCCAGTTTGATATTTTTTAGTGTCCTTTTGAGAAAATTGGTGTGTATTTCTGCTTTCGCGCCTTCTTCGAATCCTTCTAGTTCTCTTGTCATATTGTTAATCCATTCAAGCTTTTCGTTATGTTTTTTGGTTGCCATATTTTAGTCCAAAATCGTTGGGTTTCTTTTGCATCAGGTTGTTGGTATGTTTTTGTGTCATCTCCTCCCAATTGTTGATAGAATTTTCTTTCATTGTTTTGGAATGCCCTGTTTTGTCTGTATTGTTTTACCTTTTGTCGTTATCTTGTTAATATTCGTTTTTTCCCCGTACTTCCTTTTTTTATACCCTCAAGTTGTATTTTAACTTTTTCCTGTGTTGCTTTTCCTTTTCTGTTTGTAATTATTCCAGCGTCTTTTCTTTCTTTTATCATTTTTGCCTTTTTTGTAGATTCTTTATCTGCGTTTCTAGTCAAAATTCCCATCGTGGTTTTGATTTTACTTTGGTCAGTGTTAGCTAGTGGTTTCTCATAGAAGGTTGAGTGACAGGAAGTCTTTTCAAATCTCTTGCACTCTTCTTAGAATTCTGAACGATCTTAGTAATGGTGTAGTTTGTATGCTCTAATCTAGTCCTTTTAACAATCATCAGGGTCCTTTTCAAATGCACCGTCACTTTCATGTTCCATAGATTATTTTTTTTGTGATTTAGCCAGGTCTGGATACTTGTCTCTCTTTTCGATTTCTGTTATGTTCACTCTTTGCTTTGCCAGCGTGATAAAGTCCTCTATTCTGCGTGATGTTTGTCTTTTGTTGACTATGACTTGATCTTTTTAAACAACTTCCAATGAATTAGCTTTCCCACCCAATTGTATCATGTTTTTAGCGCTAATTTACTTCATTCACTTACTATATGATTTATCGTTTCGTTTCTATCACCACAAAACTTACATTTACTAATTTTTCATTGCTGGTCTATTTTTGCTTTAACATATTTGGTCCTAATGGCGTTTTTTTTTTTGTGCTGCGAAGAGAAGATTCAGTTTCTCTCTTATGATGTCCCTTTCTAAGCAATATCCCATTATTATTATTATTATTATTATTATTATTATTATTATAAACGGAAGCTTAAAACAACAAGCTAATTGTCATTAAGCCACTAGTGGAAATTAATGATTAATTATTTAGAATGTATCATATCGTGGCAGTCAGTGTAAGTATTGAGACTACCCAAACGACAGTATTGGTGAGATCGGCTAAAATACTTAGATGCCATTCCAACCCAGTGAACGATAGTGTCTAAAACTTACAAGGTGAAAATTATAAAAAGAAAACTTGTTTTATATTAGATTTTACCGTACCGGCTGACAACAGAGTGAAAATCAGAAAAATTGTAATGAGATACATGTACTTATACTTTACTTGAAATCTAAGAGGGCTGTGAACATGAGGGTGACGGTAATACCATTTGTAACTTGAGTGCTTGGAATAATTCCCAAAGGCTTCCAAAAGGGATTGGAAAACTTAGAGATTGTTGTGAGACCAAAACTTACCTGCATCACGGACTCTTCCAGCACTATATTACTAGCTTAGTAATATCCTAAAACGGTGAGCATGTGGTAGCAGTAGTACAAGAGTACTAGAAGTACGACTACCAATATTAGACACTATCCTTTGAAACTTTTGTTAATATAGCTTTCTTACCTATAAACCGTGTCCCGTGCTTTCCTTCTGTGTACCGACTTTGGGTCCACATCAGTGCGACGTACGAATTTGAGAAACACACTCACGCCGAAAGCCTTGCCAGTCCCACATTCAATTGCGACAGAAAGATTCGAGAATTTCGTCCTCACTACATCAGAGGACCCGCTCAATCACACAGCAGTGTCGAACGAGGAGAGTAAGCTGGCATCACTACACCAGCGACTACATAGAAAAATAATCTGCTAACATCAGTCACGAACTAGCGATTCGAAACCTTCGGAATATTTAAGATTATTAAAGTCTGTCCAAAAAAATTAAATATAACGGTCAACCAAGAATCGTGAACGATTGCTTATATCAAAAATAAAGCCAGTTTGTTCACAAAACAAATTGACAAACTCAAGCTTTTGGAAAAACTATACACCAAATTCAGCGAGGCGAGTTTTTTTTTTTTATCTTTTATTAAAAAAAAGAAAGCAATTACTCATTCAATAAAAGAACAAAAAAAATTTCAAGCATATTTTTTTTACTTCGGTTTGAAGGATACTTTTTTCTTCTCCCCTCCCACACTTCCAAAATAAGCTTGTCTACAATTGCAAAAATATCCTAGCGAAAAACAGAAAAAAAAATGCTTTCTTGCAAACACTTATGCAAATGAACCTGTTGTGCGCCCATAAATAAATATTTTTTTTCTTTATTTCATTGCTTACTAAACATTTTTTGGCTAACAAAAAAAAATCAAAATGTGTGGGGGAATTTTAGATGACCAAATTTAGCAGAACAAAGGTATTTTGAAAGACGTAAAACCAGTATGTAGTTCAATTCCTTTTCTGCTAACAAAAAAAACTGACTTGATTCTTGTGTACTCTCCCCTGGTACACGGGTTTTCAAAGCAACAGTATATTCTGTAAATTTTTGACTTGTTCATCCCCTTTAGTCAACATATTATAAATCTTTACATAGATATGGAAGATTTTCAAAAAACTATCTTTCAATTGCTAAAGGCTAACATGCATCAGCAACAAAAATTCGAAGAAAGAGAGCAAAAATAGGTTATGGAGTTACATAAACAACAATTAGAATTGCAACTATTTACACTCCAGAAAACTGAACTACAGCAAAAACACTTAGAAGAATTACTCGTCAATTCATTAAATGCTCAAAAAACTCTGAAAAAGACACGATATTTTCCCAGAGTTTAATCTATAACTCGATTGATACATTCGAATACGTACCAGAGAACGACAAAACGTCCGAGGCTTTTTACAGGCGCTATGAAGATATTTTCAACGTAGACTGTGAACAATGGCCTAGTAAAAAAAAAGGTACGTCTACTATTAAGAAAACTGGGAACAACCGAACACAATATGATGGTTTCCTATTTACCAACCCCTCTGCTCGGGCAGGATATGACACAAGGTCAATTTTAAGCGGAGTTTAACAGGTTTGAATTAAGAGTTTTCCTTCTCCTAGACTAGTTGCCTAACCAAGGCTGAAGAACCTAGTCTGTCCTACTATTTACCCATAGCTGGAGGGAGAATAATTGGATTCATACCTTTCCCAAGGGTACTAGTGCTATGTGAAGTGCAATGAGTTTCGTCCAGGATTTGAACTCGTGTCGCCGTGTTCATTTCCTACGACGATAACAATTACACCACGGGCACCTCCATATGTTGGTAGACTTCATATTACCCAAGAAAACCACAGACTTGGATTTTTCAGAGACTATTAAGCTCCTATCGAAACTATTCGGGACTAACACAACCTTGTTCCACAAACGTTGGAAATGCCTGAACACAATCAAGGACAACCAGTCAAATTTCCTAACGTTTGCAGCATCCGTGAACAAGCTCTGTAATGATTTCAAACTAGCCGTGCTGACTGCCGAAGATTCCAAGTGCTTAATATTTGCACCGGGTCTCGCGTCAGCAGAAGACGTCGAAGTCAGATGGCGGGTACTGACCAAGCTTGAAAAAGAACGAGGATTGACTCTCCAAAAAATGGCAGAGGACTGTAAAAGTGTAATGTCGGTCAAGTGTGACTCAAAAACGATCGAGGAATCAGGTGTGGCTCTGATTAGAAAAATCAGAACTAAGTCAACCGCCTATTCCCCTCAAAAAGACATAAGGCAAATCTCATGTTCTAAATCCTGCAATAATCAAAACACAAGTAGGTTACCATTGTGGTAAATGGCATTGGATGAAATTCAGTCCAGTCAAGAAGCAAAAATATTGCTAAAATTGCAAAAAAATGGTCATAACTTAAGTCAGTGCTCGTACACCAACATAACGAGAAAACCCAAAAGTAAAATTAGGCAAACTCAATCCGACGACACAGTCAATAGGAATTTATGGAAATATGTGACTGCTGATATTTTCAATAGCTCCATAAAATTCCAGCTTGACCCGGGTTGTGATATCTCAATCATCAATTGGCGTACTTGGCGAAAATTAAACATACCGACCTTACTAAAGACGCATAAAACAGCAAAATCCGTAACTGGCGAAAATATTAACATCTTCGGCGAGGTAATCCTTACTGTAACACTAAAATGAGTTACCAAAAAGCTGAAAACCTGCGTACTAAAAAATTCGGATAACATGTTCAGAACAGATTGGATAGAAAAATTCAACCTATGGGATTGCCCACTGAGTATATTTTGTCGCAAGATAGAAAATCCAACGTCCCATTCGGTAAATCTCAAAAAAGAACTCAACGATTTCCCCAGGTTTTTTTTTCAGGCGACCTTGGGAATTGTTGTGAATTAAAAGATAAGCTGAAGGTGAAGGACAGTGCCCAACCGGTATTCAAGAAGAAACAGAATGTCCCTTTCGCTGCCCTAGAACAAATCAATAAAGAATTAGATAGACTTGATCAAGCAGGTATTCTGTCAAAAACAGACTTTAGCGAATGGGCAGCACCTTCGGTCCATGTAAAAAAGAAGTCCAACCAAATACAAATCTGCGCCGATTTTTCCACAGGGTTAAACGATGCCTTGCAGTATCATCTTTATCCTCTCCCAAGCCCTGAAGAAAGTTTCAACAAACTAAATATCAAGAATATGCAGAATTTGAGAGGGCCTCTCAACGAATTCTTAAAAAAGGGCAAATCACGGTTATGGATCCCTGAATGCCAAAAATCATTCGAAAAGATCAAAAAAACACCAGAACGCCTTTAGTCATTCGAAAAGATTAAGAAAACCCCTACTTTTGATCTCTCCCTCACCCACTACGACCCTACCCTTGACATCATAGTCGCAAGTGATGAAAGCTCATACGACATAGGTTCTTGCATTCTCCACAAACAGCCAAATGGTTCGCGAAAAGAGGTCGCACACGCATCTAGATCCCTGCTACTAGCTTAGAAGCAATATTCTCGAATAGAGAAAGAGGCTCTAGGGATAATATTCGCTGTCACAAAGTTCCACAGATACCAACATGGAAGACGGTTCATACTACAAACGGACCATAAACCCTTAATAACAATATTTGTGTCCAAGAAAGTTCTACCAGTCTATACTGCAAATAGACTACTTTGTTGGGGAACAATTGTCTTAAAGTACAACTTCTAGATCAAGTTCCTAACATCTAAAAATATTTGCCACGCGGTCCCCAAAATACGGAAGTTTTTGAAGACTCCATAATTGCTACGCTAAGGATGAATTTGCGAAATCAGAAACAATGTTCGCTCGAAAACTCAAGTCCGCCTTCGATGAACTCATTCCACGGCAAGCAAAGTTCAAGAAACCCGTCTCGCCCCATAAGAAACATTTCTATCCTGGCGATAAAGTTATTTTCAATGCCTACAAAAATAACATGACATTCTGGAAAGTAGGCACCATCAAACAAAGGATTGGCGAACTGGTCTATATTGTTCAGGGGCCAAAAAACACCCACAAACGTCATATGAACCAGCTCAGGAAATGTCGTTTGTATGAATCTGAGGAATCAGCACAAAATACCTACAAAGAGCCGATCGACGCAATATTCGATCATTTCGATCTCGACACGCCTCAAGTCTCACCAGAAGTACGACGCTCGGGAAGAAAAAGAAAATTTACGCAACAATTAGACGTAAATCCCAAGAGGAGGAAATATTGATGGTTTTATTTTTTTCCAAGAAACAAACAAAGAAAACTCTTGGAAGGGAGGTGTTGTGAGACCGAAATTTATCTGTATCATAGACTATTCCAGCACTATATTACTAGCGTAGTAATATCCTGAAACGGTGAGCATGCGGTAGCAGTAGTACTAGAGTACTAGAAGTACGACTACCAATATTGGACACTATCCTTTGTAATTTTGTTAGTATATCTTTCTTAACTCTAAACCGTGTTCTGTGTTTTCCTTCTGTGTACCGACTTTGGGTCCACATCAAAAATCTAAAGATGAATTACCCCCCCCCAAAAAAAAAACTACAGCATTGTTGAAATGACCAGAACACTGAGAAGAGTTCTGGAGACTTGAGGAGACTTAATGTTACTCAAGCCCCAATGAAAGTCCATCAACTAACTTTGGTATAAAAAAAGCTCGTAAGAGGTAAAATGATAATAATGATAATAATAATTACCCATTATATATGAACCAGCACATTGGCATATTAGTTTGAGTGTTCGTTAATGGTCTGGAAGACCGGGGTTCAATCCCAATTCGAGTCATGCGAAAGACTCAAAAAACAGTAGTTGATGCAACCTTGATTTATAAGGTACAGATCAAAGGTAAGTAGAGTCACCCAGGGAAGGGAGAAGCACCCTCCTGTACACCTCGTTGTAATTGCTATTTAAAGGGGAGCCTTCGGGCCACCTCGAGTACGGTCGGCCAACAACTTATATAGATAGATAAGCACGTCTTCAAAGAATTCGAATCGAAGTTTGAAGATGCAGCCATGGGATGGATTGACTACAAGAAGGCTTATGATATCCCCACCCCCGAAAACCTTGATAATATGGTTTGACAATGTACACATTTTCCGACAAAATCCTAAACTTCATGACATTGAAAACGGAAGAGTAGGAAGTCAAACCTTATAAGAGGTAAAAATCCTAAGAGGCCTCTTTCAGAGAAACTCGCTGCCGCCATTGTATTTCGTAATCTCAATGATGCTACTCAGCTTCTGACAAAAGAAATGACAGAAACCTACAAATCCTCAAAATAACAGGAAAATATTGATCACCTTATGTCAATGAAATACATAAACTTATTTGCAAAAATGAAAAATTACTGGATACACTGATACTGCCAGAATACAGCAATTGAATTTGGCATTGAGAAATGTGCTATGATCATAATGAATTGTGAAAAAGAGTATCAGTGAAAGGAATAGAATTACCAAATCAAGATTATATTAGGGATCTTGGAACCAAGAAAATAGCTAGTACTTAGAAAAATAGAAAGCGGACACCATTAAACAAGTGAAGAGGAAGGACATATAAGAAAAAATACCTCAGAAGAACGAAAATGTTTCTCGAAATCAAGATCTGCGGCAGAAACCTGATTAAAGGGATAAAAACCAGGGAAATCCCCCTTTGAAGACTTTCATGACCATTCATTAATTAGACAAGGGTACATTCGTCTGAGTTCCTCTCCGACATATGGACCAGGGTAGAAGAAGATTGATTACTATCCGCAAGGCCTTACATTCGTGAAATAACATCGAGAACCTGTACTTTTCAATAGAAATGTAAAAATAGGACTCACTAACATAGACGATTGTGTAGATTCAAGGGTTTGAGACATATATTAAGAAAAGCATATGTAGAATAATTAACGCAGGCAATGACAACTGTGGCAATATAAGTACCGATAGAAAAAAAGCAAAACCTGAAAGAGAAATGGCGAAAAATACTTTATGGAAATTTCAACCTACAAAAAAAAAAAAAAAAGAAGAACAAGTTGTCCAGTGGAATTGGCTGTTTCTTTGACTAACTGAATTAGAATTAAAGAACACGAAAAGATAAACTTCCAGCCAATGAGGTCGTGTTCTAAGAATGGTCCTTAAAGGATTGGAAGGATTGTTCGAATTGTTGAGAATCAGAAAAAGAATCCAGCCTATTCAAGCAACACTGTTGAGGTCAGTAAGAATACTGAGAAGAGTCCTAGAGATCTGAGGAAATAAACTATCACTTAGCTGGTGTATAAAACTCTCAAAGAGTAAAATTAAAATAGAAGAAAAATTGGTTTACGGAGGATAGATGACAAAGACATATTATGTATCAAGAAAAGATGGAGGTTGAGGACTCGCCGGCTTTGATTGCAAAATTGCAACGATCAAAGAACTGCATGAATAAATAAAAAAATATCAAAGTAAGACTTATTACAACAGCCAGTAACAGCAGTATCAACAAAAATACAAAGAATAACACAACTAAATCTCTGAAAAAAGAAATAGGATTTTATAAATTCACGAATACATCAAGTGATATATTGAAGTTGCTGTACTCGTAATGACCGGGATATGGCTAAAAGTGAAACCGAATCTTTAATATCAGCGGAATAATTGCTATACAGACAGAGTATAAAAAAAGCGAAAATTCATAAAACGCAAAAGAAAAGCAAGTGTCGGCCATGTGGTGAAGAAAATGACATGAATAAATTATTAAGTCGAATAAATGAAAGTAAGGTTTTAAAATTTACAAAAATCAGATTGAGTTGAATAAATACACTCCTAATTAAGATCAATAAATTAAAATAAAATTTAGTTGTATAAATGAAATAATTTGATAGAATTAATTAAACCTGATTTAGTAGAATATAAGAACGCAATATAAAAAGAAAATTTTATGAAAAAAAGGAAAATGATATTGAATGAAATTCATGAAAATAACGTTTATTAAAATAATTGGAAATAACTTTTAGTAGTATAAATGAAAATAGCAATTACTAAATTGATGAAAATAACCTTTATCAAAATTAATGGAAATAGCATGTAATAGAATAAATGAAAATCACATTTAACTGAATAATTGAAAATAATAGCATATAAAATAATATATTTAATAGAATATATGAAAATATCACCAATTAGAATGTATGAAAATAGTATTTAGTAAAGCTATGAAGTAGGAAAAATGCAAATAATAAGTGGGAAAACAAACTTTTTTGTTTAGTATTATGGCATATTAATCCTTTTAAGTAAGTTAATGCCACATCATATATATATATATATATATATATATATATATATATATATATATATATATATATATATATATATATGTGTCAGTGTGTGCGTGTGTGTGTGTGTGACTTGGCATTAAATTGCTTAATATCTATCTCTCTCTCTCTCTCTCTCTATATATATATATATATATATATATATATATATATATATGATTGTGAAAACATTTACAATGTCACTAACTATTCAATTTAAAACCAGTCATTTGTTTTCACACAGTTAAATGGTGAAAAATTTATATTTCTAACAATTCAATTTAATAGAAGTATTTTTTTTTCACACAGTTTAAATGTCAAGCAGTTCTGTTTGACCCATAGATAAGACCTTAACAGGCGCTACCACACCGTGTCAGAGTTGAGCAGGGAGCAATGGTATTGAAGGTATATTTCAGGATTATCAAACCTCCAGGACTGGAGCCTCGACAAAAGATTGTTTAGTGTCATATCAAGACACTCGTTACTGAGGAATCTTACCCCTCTACAGACAGAGTCCGTGCATTCTACAACCCCAGCCAACTGGATAGCTGAATGAAGGGGGATTCTATTCAATGTGAAAAAAAGAAAAATACATATTGTTCGGGAAATAAATAAATTGGTGTCATTTAAAAAGAAATTCAGTTTAAAAACCAAAAATATAATGTAAGAAACAAAATGAATATTTTTGCATATAATCGAAAAGGACTAAGGCGTCAAAAATGGACTCGGGACAATGAAAAAAAAGAAAGAAAAATATATAAGGAATGATATTGCAATGTTATTGAAGACTGACAGTTGACGGTCAAGCGTAAACAAAAATATGAACGTCAGTTGATATAATTTCCTTTCTCTACTGACGATGCCAGACGTGCTCGTTAGGCGGAATAAGTCAAAACATTTCGTGGCATTGAACTTGGACAATGAGACTGGCAGTGGAAGAGAGAGACAAATTCATAGCGGTCGTTTGATCCGTGGTGTCAAAAACAAGAAATCTATGTCGATTTCACGCCTAATCAATTGATTTCGGTGCAAATTACGGCAGAATCTAATCAACAGAATCAGACAAGATTTATTCGGGTAAATTTTATGAGGTATTTCAAATGTTGATTTGTCTTATTTCCTTCGGGAAATTACTTTCTCTGAATGTTGCGACTATTAATACTTGAGTCATTGTATAGCATCAGCAATCTTATCCTCCATGTGCGTACATACGTACGTGTGTTGGCAGGTATGTATTTACCGAACTCCATCCACGACGGTTGGGATGTGAAACGGGGTCAACTTATTAGCAAAGATTTATTTATCAAAATAATGTTAAGAAATAAAGCGAACCAATGTAGAATGGGGGACTCAAGAAATAAAGACAAGTTGAAAATGTAAAGATGATAAAGGTTGCTTAGTTGACAATAGTAATATGAAACAGATTGTCATTAGATGGTTGGTTCGGTTTGGTTTCTTTGTTTAATGGCATATCAACTCTTTTTAGGTTATTTAATGCCAAATCCATTCTCCTAGAAGAACAGTAGTGGTACTATCTAAACCATAGGTGGGAGGATAAGGGGGTTCATACCTTTCCCAAGGGTATTTGCCCGAAAGTGAACGTAATAGCGCGACTGGAGTACGAACTCGCGTACCATCGCTTTAACCATTACACCACGAGGACACCCCATCATTAGATGGGAAAAGAAACATAAAAATACAGAATAGAATAGTATCTTCATCATCATCGTGTCGTGCCGCTTGCACGGATATCCCTGACCCTCTCTCGCCACTTCTCCCTATCATTCAACGCTTCTGGGAGGTCTTCAGGGCAACATCCCGTATCGTCACATAGCTGCTGCATGTATGTTTGAGCAGGTGGTCCTGCTTTTGCTTGGCCATATGCGGGGGTCCATAGGAGTACATCACTTTTGAGCTCGTCCTTGCTTCTCCAGCAGTGTCCTGCATGCCTGGTTTGTCTAACGTATAGTTTTCGTGATGGGAGGCAGGTGGCCGTATATTTGGTGCATTGTCGGGTGTTGCTGCCAGGACTTGTTCAATATTGCTTGCAATATTCTTGAGTAATTGCCGTCTAGTTTTTTCTTCTTCAGCTGTTTAGTTAGCGTCCAAGTAGTGCATCTATATAGCAGTATCGAAACGACCGCAGCCCTATTGGTTTGCTCTATTGCAAATCAATTTAAAAGATCCAAAAGGTGCTTGAAAAAAAAAACACAAATAAAATACTATAGATATTTTTATTTTTCTCTCCCTATTTGTCTCTCACTCTATCTCCACATCTCTCTCACTATTTATATTCACACACACACACGCACGCACACACACGCACACACACACACGCACACTCACACACACACACACATAAATATATATGTATGTATGTGTGTGTGCCTGGGGTGTATGAGTCAATGCATGTGTGTGTATTTATCAACCACACACTCTCTCTCACTCTCTCTCTCTCTCTCTCTATATATATATATATATATATATATATATATATACCTTTAATTCCGGACCAGACTTTTTTCTGAAGTCACTGCAACTGTACCTGCCTGTCCCATATGGGCCTTATTCATTAAAAACGATTCAAGAATGGACCACCTCTTTCTTACTTTTCGTTTCGCGAAATCAAGCCATGATATATATATATATATATATATATATATATATATATATATATATATATATATATATGTATATATATTCACCTCATTGGATTCCAAGAAAAGTTGACCTAGTTTATTTGGTATTTTCTAACACGTAGCTTATATTCTTCTTCTCGATTTTTATCGTTCAGTCATTAGAAGGTCCAAGAATATTGATATTGAAAGTCCACATGTTCTTCATATAATATACAATTGATGGAAAGATACATTTTGGTTTTGAAGCTTCTTCACATATAAAAACACAACCTAAACATATGTTTTAGCTATGAAATAAAACAAGATAAATTCGCGCGTGAGTCTGAGTTTCATGAACCTGATTTATCATGTTTGCATGAATGATGACATCTGTAATGACTATTGTTTTTTTGTTTGTTTTTTTTTAGTTGGTAATATCTTGATATTATTCTTCATGTTATTCATAGTTACCGATTTTAACGGTAAATGTTAATAACTAAATTTGTATGAGTTAGATTTTATATGTTGGTCTCGAAGGATACAACAATGTATGAAAATTACCTAAATATTCTTACATATATATATATATATATATATATATATATATATATATATATACCATCACAACAAATAGCATTTTCTGTAAGGGATATAACTATACCTGGGAGCGATGACAATGGATAAGTACTCTGCATTCCCCATAACTCCAACATTGCTGGATTCTCACCATCTGATTGTTTTGTGTCATATCAAGACACTCGTTAGGGGAATCTTAACCCTCTGCAGAGAAGCAGTCGGTGCATTCTACAGTCCCAGCCAACTGGGCAAAAAGGTACATTGCTCAAATTCAGAAAATTAATAGTTCCGTCTGTGTATCTTTGAATTTCCTGGTTTGCGGTGATAAAATTTAGCTAATTATTAAGGAAAAAAATGGTTGTACCTGTCTTTCAGGGTTTTAAAAGTCACGTCCAATACCATTTAAATAATTATGAAAGAAAATTAGAAATCGGTGATAAAATCCAGTATATTTTATATATGATTTGATATAGATTACTGCTATGTTTTTGGACATTGAATCATGAGGGGAAAGAAGGAATTAAGAAAAATGAAAGAGAAACAGGAAATATTGTTTTTGTGATATTTCAAAAAGTGACAGGTTATAAAAACAAGTTTCGAATTGGGGGTCAATGAGAATTTTAGGCCTTTCATAATTCAACTTTGATAGTTTGTAAGATTTTTTTAAATGAAATTTTATAGTAACTCGTGGATGCAATCGTAACGTATAGTATTTTGACATTAGAATTTTAATCCGAACTCTGGAAACATCCAGGTAACAATGAGATGCAGTCGAGTAAATGATCATGTACATTTGGATCCATAGTTAGGTTAGTGGGCCGGGTTCGATATTTGGAAAGTTTATGGAAATTGGAAACGTTCTGCGAAGTCACCTTAGAGACTTCACTGGTCAATATTTTGGTTACTGGTAGAAGCCATACCAGGTTTTGTGAAGGTCTTCTCCAAAAGAGAGGTTGAGAATTTTAAGGTACTGGTTAGTGGCCAGGCCAGCGTTTTATGAATTCCCATTAGAATGGGTTTGAGATTTTATTTGAGGTACTGCTTAGTGGCCAGACCGGGTTGTGAAGATCCTCCTCGAATGTGGTCGAGAATTTTTGGGGTTTGGTTGGAGGTCAGATCATAATGTTGTTGAAACACGGGATGGAAAATTAGGGAGTATGTGTGCAAAATATTGACGCGTCTATTGATATGCACAGGAAAATTCATGGACTTGGTTTCGAGTCGTGCTTGAGAAAGAAATATAGTTAACCAAATAGATAGATAAATTAAGTACCCTTGTTAACTATTGAAAAAGAGAAAGAAGGTAGACTGAAGGGCAGTGGAAAAAGTGGTGGAAAGAGTTACAGATTTGAGTTGCTTAGGAAATGAACACCCAGGAAATTTTATCTCACCCTTGGAAGTGAGCTTGATATTTGCGTGATGTTTTTTTTTACTTGGAATTGGAAAAAGGGTAGATACTTGTTGAAAAAAAGAAATTGAAATGGGTGCATGCGTGCGAACCAATATTAGCTTAGGTTATCCGTAAAAAAATAAAAGAAATACAAGGAATGCAGAGAATTAGTACTTGTACAGAAAAAAGAAAATACATATGTGGATATGATAATTATTGCAGTGAAAAGAAAAGAGAATTGAAAAAAAAAAAGAAAAAAAAAAGACAAGGACTAACATCATTTAAAAAACAATTTTAGGAATTGAAAGGTTAAAAAAAGGAAAAAGAGGAAGGGACATTTCCTAAAAATACAACTGTTATAAGCATGAACATATTTTCTGAACTTATTTTTTTTACATGTTTTTGGTTGTCAATTTTTTTTTCGTGGTTGGGCATTTTGTTTTGACTAATGCATTTTGACATGAATTTTTGAAAAAGGTTTTTCTCCAACCGCTGTGAAGCTTATAATAGAATAATTGTTAGAATTTAAGGCGACATTTCTGAATTTCTTTCTCCGACTCATTTCATGAGATCTTTTATTTTTCTGGAAAGGTGAACTTGCTGGAAATAATATTTGATTAAGTAGAAAATCATTTACTGATAATTATTTTGGCATGGTATGTTTTGGTTGTTGCCGTATGCATCTCAATTTATAATGCCATTATGAGGTTTTGGTTTGGGGCCATAGTGATTTTGTTGTTGAAATTTTGGAAATCCCCCAATTATTCCATGTAAGATCCTGTAGAGTGGATGACTGGTGTATGGTAATAAGGAATCCAGGCAAAATGTGCTACTGGAATTACCAGGGTCACGGGTTTTGTGACCACGATCTTGGGAACAAAGACGTTAGTCCCGTGATATTTTAAGTTTCATGAAAGAATTGCAGAGGAATGCCCTATGATATTTTTGAATGAGATAGGTAATTGTATTGTAATTTTGATGTATGCATGTCCAAGAAATAATAAGGAAATAATTCAGATAAGAATTAAAAGACGCTAATTGTCGCATGATGAAAATGTCATCGTTTATGATGTGTACTGATTGTTATATTTTTGCCGTTATTGTCCTTGAATGTCATTTAAAATGTTATATTTTGACCTTCGGCTCGAGCAAAATGCCATTCAAGGTGATGCACCGGAAGGAAGTGACACATTCCAATTGCAGTTATGTGAGGAAATCGCGTGGGCGGAAATTGGCTGATGAAATGGGATGAGCTAAAAATTCCCATGGTACACTCATAGACTGATGCACTGGAAGAGAGTGACCTCTGAACTGCATGACAGTTATTTCCGCTTGATGACGATTAAACATTCGATTTTAAAGATCAAGTGGGCGTCGAACGATTATATAATTCAGTTGAGTTCGACGAGCCAGTGGAGTTGGCAGTAGAGTTCCAGACAGTTTGAGTGGAGTTGTGGTAGGGAAAGCCACACCCGGCCGAGGGGGCCCTTGGGAACCCCGATGGAGTTTGGGGACCGGAGAAGTTGCTGATAAGATGTAACAGATCACCCAGCAGAGTTAGCCCCTAGGCCTCCGGTTGAGCATCAAAAGAACGAGAAAGACACAACATTGACGGTCATAACAATAGGGTCAAAATATTATAGTTTATGTTCGGTCTCCAGCTCCCTTTCACAGTAAAACCCCACACAACATTTTCGAACCCTTGCAATAAAGTGAGAGATGTATATTTTGTTAAAGGGGACTTCCTGCATCTTCCTTCCTGCGTCTTTATCATCGTACGTCTGTTTAATTATTGTTGTGTTGTTATGATACAGCATATGAGTATATAACAAAAAGAGGGGTGTAAAGAGAGATGGAGAGGGACGTGAGGAAAATGTCCACAAGAGACATTTTGAAAAATAAATGGGGAAGGAGTGTTACATATTCACCATTGACCAAGCCGTTAATCAAAGATGGACCCGTGTAAATGAGTGGAAGAAGATCATGTGATCTAATCGGAAGAAAGTGGTGGTTATGAAATAAAATATGCAGATGCCACGGCAGTTGGGGACAGTGAAGGCCAGAGTGAGAACCAGTTTGCAGTTAGTGAGAGCACCCCGCTTAAGGCTTCTGCTTCCAGTTGGGAGGCCTCCAGTTGAGAGAGCTGGAGACAGTGAATGCCAAAGTGAGAGCCAGCAGGCAGTCTCTGAGAGCGCGCCTGCTAGGGCCTGTGGCCCATACTAGGCCTCCGGTTGAGCAACACTGGCCGAGAAACACAAGAAGTGCTAAGTGGGTCTTGAGGATCACAGCGTGTTATGGTCAAGAGTGGAAGTTAAGTGCCAATATAGCAATCTGTCTTGTCTCCTCTCCCCCGCCAGCCTGTCTCACAAAGCACAGAAGCTTTAACTCCTTTCAAAAGAATAAAAAGACGCATATATTTTTATAAAGAAGTGTTGTCCTTCATTACTTCAACCGTACTACAATATATATATGTATATATATATATATATATATGAATTAGCATTTTTTTTTATTTTCCACATCACTTGCTATAATACACTTCAATTTCGTTCTTCATCTAATCTAGCTTTTCCATGTAGGCCCGAATCGCTTGACAATTTGATTTTCTCATCAACCTTGAGTCTTCCAAATGGTCGATTCTGCTGTCTCTCTCTCTCTCTCTCTCTCTCTCTCTTTCTCTCTCTCTCTATTTCTCTCTCTCTCTCTCTCTCTCTCTCTCTAATACGATTAAGCATAAAATATATATTAAAACAAAATACAATATATTCATAGGATATACATGAAGGATATTTCTTGACCAAAGTCTTACACAGCACTCTCGATGCTAGTAATTTCGAACTGCAGTCGAAATTATAGATTTACTTTTAGAAACAATACACTTGAGAAAGGACTTAACTCTATTATAGCAACTTCTAGTTTTGGGTTAAATAGAACAATTGCTGCTCTACAATAATTTTTTGGCATTAAATAACCCAGGATGGTTGTTATGTAATCAAACAAATACTCCAATGATATAAAAATCTATAAACTGAGTGTCTCAAAATAGATACAACACCATTAATATGATAATAATTTATTTCTTAGACAAGCGCAATGGGGATCATTTGGAACACGTTCTCTATAAAATTAATCCTTTGAACTAGAAACATCAAATCAATGTTTTTTTAAATGATATCATATCAACTTCTTGGACATGCAATCTCATTTTGAATTTCTTGTTTCATTAATAAATAATTATCATATGAATGATTTTCTTTTAATTTGTGACAGTTTTGAATGATTTTTTCTCACAATAAATTGTGAAGCAAAATGTTTCCTCTCCTGTCCAAGGCATTGCGATCAAAGATTAATAGCTGTTATCGAATACTCTTTTCAACTCTGAAACAAAAAAGAACACAAAATTACTAAAGTTATTAGCAGTCACCCTGGTCCCATTTACATTGAAACTCCCTTGTGTAAAATATGCCATGTTTACCATACCACCTTCAAGGCATTTTCCTTGCATAGATATAATGTGTTATGAAAAGTTATTTTCAAATGAAAAATAAAACACAACCAAGAAAAAAGTCTAAGCTCTCAATGATTATTAGTATTAACGTAACACAGGTGATGGTTTGAAAAAAAAAAGATAAACATGTCATATCAAACGTATATCAAATGTATAAGCCTTTGGAATATTTGTTTATATACACACACATATATATATATATATATATATATATATATATTAAAATTTGGATAATTCAAACACTTATAAGCTAATATTTCGATCTATATTATGAGAAGAGCTTCGTCAGAGTGGTTATATTTTAGCTTTTCGATATTTCAGCAGATGACGAAAAATATTAGCACTAAACCTGTTGTAAGAGTTTGATTTATCTTCTTTTCCACTTATTTTTGTTTTCTTGTCAGATTCACCAAAATCTGCCATATATATATATATATATATCGAGAGAGAGAGAGAGAGAGAGAGAGAGACCAAATATATATTTTTGTAAGTTACTTTGAGCGTGTGTGCGTTGTTGAAATTGAGGCGGACGAACGGTTAGGCACCTCATCTTCCAAACAATTTAATTAGTAAAATTTATTATTGCAGTGTGTTCAATTCTCTGGTCTTCAATCTGTGTCCTTCCTAATATACTTTTTCATCCTTGAATTAAAAATTATTGGCTCTTTTATTCTTGAGTTTTTTAAAACTTTATAAAAAATAAGTTTTAAAAGAAGCCAGGCTTTTGGCTAACTTAAAAATTGCAACCTCTTCGTAAGCGAGTTCAAACTTCGGTCGTCATTTTAAATTCACTTTCGGACTAATATTATGTTTAAAAGATATGAGGCCCCTCATCTCCCAAGAAATTGGGTGAATATTACTACTACTGTTTTTTTTTTTGTTTTTTTCAAAGATGACTTTGGCATTAAATAATCCACGGAATTTGGTGTGTGATTAAAAAAAGAAACCGAATATTAAACCAAAATAAAATTAATTTACTATACAAAACGATAGCCCATTCAAATCTTTGTCGGAACGAAAACCTTGCAGTTCTCTCTCTTTCTCATAAGCCTCAGTTAATATTAAAAACCCCAGTGAAATTTGAAGACTAAAGTTCCATATACCTCCATTTTTGAAACAAATCTCTGAGATACTCGGCAAATTCTCAGGTCAATTTTGTCGATAACTCGCTTTTACGTTTCAAGACAGTGATTTCATTTCAAAATTATATCACAGCAGAAGCCATTATCTCGCGTCGCAATCAGGTAATAAATATCGACGTTATATTCTAGTGTCGACATCAAGAAACTTCGACTGGCCTTATTGAATTAATTACAATTTCATTCGTTCATAGTAAGAGGTAAAGTGTACTGCTCTGACTCGGTTAGGTTCACGAAGTATGTGTTGCTATGATATATTTATACCAATAGCCAAATTATTGCCTATAATTCGCTTTATCTTCTGTTTTATTCCCAAGATAGGCATTCTTCTAGATGGAACCATGCTTATCATCGTGGTTATCGTCGAAGAAAAATGGATTTAAGCACCTGAGTTCAAATCTTACTAGCGTTCCACATTCCGCTAATGTTCTTGGCCAGGCACGACTCTATATACTCTTCATACAGTTATGGGTAAAAAAAAGAGCTTCCTGGCTTCTTAGGACAGTGTTAAGCTATAAGTCTATGAGAAGGAAAAATTTTAATTCAAAACTGCTTTACTCTGTTGAATGATTGACCATCTGTCACATCCGGTTCGTGGCACAGAAGTTGGATAAATTCATACGTGTAGAGCGTCTGGAAGAATTAGTATTGCAAACATCAGAAGATACTATGAAAGTGGTCTTGTCACTGCCATACCAAATCGGTCGAACCAATCTGACCATATGCCAGATAATATATTTATACATAACGGAAATAACCTTGTTACTACACATTGGTGGCCTTAGTACAACGGTTCTCTCTGATACTAACTTTTATTACCTTTTCTAGTCTCACCTCTGTGTTAAACAGATCTGTCTGAGTCAACTTTAAAAAGATTTAAAATTTTATTAATATATTCTCTCTTTAAAATATTTTAAAGTAAGAAATATTTACCGGATTAAATTGCTTGCAAATTATATGCATGAGATAGGAAGAATTATTTAGAACCATATAAAAACTTGTTGATAATAATCATTAAATAGGAATAAGTAATTGAATATATGATTGTTAGGAAAATTTATATCATCTGAGTTAAGATTGAATTAAACCATGTAATCGTGTACACCATATTAGTAAAAGTAAGCCGGCCACAATAGACGAGGGCGACTTGAAGAATCCTTTTTCATTAGCTACTAAACCAATTCTAGGGAAGGACGTTACTCTTTTTCCTGGATTGCACTAATTTACCCTTGATCCATAACTTAGAATGCTGAGTGTTAAGCAAGGAGGCATCAAGTACCATTTTTCAGTTATTGGCATGACTCTACCTAGGATGAATCCCGGTTTTCCACGCCATTGACGAACATTAGAATATATGAAATCATATAAATGCGTCTTAATTATTTATGTTAATACTATTTACTAACTTGCCTAGTCGGCTGGGACTGTAGAATACACCGACTGTACCTCTGCAGAGGAGTAATCCCCCCACCCAAAAAAAAAGAAAAAAAAAAGAGTGTTCTGTATATGACAATAAACAACCTCAGTGATGCTGGAGATTTGGGGAATGCGGAGCACCCATTCATTGCCACCTCTCCCAGGCCCACTCAGGCCCGGAGTGGTAGCACCTGATAGGGCCCTATCTATAGGTTAAATTGAACTAAACTGCGAACTTATGAAGACCTGAATTAATAGAGATTCAGTTTCTCTCGAGGTTCCCTCTTCTTTGTTATGCCCACGTGATTCTTTATGCAATTTACTTATTTTGTCGCTTCAAATATACATGAATGTATTTCTTCAGTTGGAAAACTCACTTAAAACTGTATCATTACTTACAATAAAGACTTAAACTAATATATATATATCTATTGCCCCCAAAAAAATTAACCAAAAGTTTATACAAAATAATCAATTTGCGAAAGCTATTAGACCTATAATAAACCCTGTTATGATCTTTTTAAATACATAATTTGTACATATCTGAAATATATATTTACTGAGCCTAAAACGATAATTTATTAGAATCTAGAAAAAACAAAATCTTTAAAGATTCCATTTTCAACACGGTAATGATATATAATATTTTTTCCTCACGTAAACCTTTCGAAAGCAAAGAAAATACTACCGGGAAAAAATTGGAGGTAGAGAAATGAAAGAGATCCCTGACAATATTCTGATCATTTTCCTGCATGTTATCTAATATTGATGATGAAAAATCTTCCCTGTAAGAGGTAAAGGTAAATGCTGGCATTTAAGTGTAATAAAAACCCGTTGTAGAAACGGCACGAATTAACGGTTTTCAGAATCAAAATACTGGAACGTTTTACTTGATCCTGTTTCACTTCGCATTTGTACGATTTGGAAAGGCATGAAAGTAATTTTCCCAGCAAAGAACAGGTAGCCAACTTCTTTATCATGTTTCTCTCTCTCTTTACGTCATCTCTCTTCCTCCTTCACATACGTACAGACACACATTTGAATATGAATTATAAGCTAACGTTTACAATATAGTCTGACGTATTGTTTTTTTCATCCCATTAAATTCATGAGTTTTCCATACCGAGTAATAACCCTTCGTGACATCTCTCTGAACATTGGGTGAGGTACATGCCAGGGCTCATCTCTTCTTCAATAATATGTGTCAGGTTGTATTGGTTTATATTGCACCACTAACAAGGAACGACCCCTGACCTGGTTTGCATAATTGGCATCGAATTTAGTATTGTCCTTCTCCTAGATAGGCTTCCCTTTTAAAGCTAAAGATCCAAAACAGCCCAATCAGTTTCTTATCATAGAGTAGAACCTAGATTATCATGATTTTTTCAAAGGAAGTATCATTAAGTAAAACGCTTAGAGCTTCGTTCAGGAATCGAACTAGTCTCGCCAAGTTCATTTACTATAACGATAACTGTAACGCCACTAACGCCTGCATATTTTGATTACCCATTGGAAAAGCGGAATATGTGACCTAACTAATGACTGATTTAATGGTCTTTTCTTCCAATGTCTCGGAGAAAGTAATGAATAATTTTATTACCGTAGTCTTTCCTATCGACTAACATCTTGGTAGGGCAAGCTCTTGGCGAGCGCCCCGGGGCCTGTTCTGGACTTCGGTCCGGAGCTGAAAAAGGAACAATGGCAGACTTGGGGCCTTTAATTAGGCACCTAGTTTCGACTAGGCTACCTTCGGGTGGGCGAGCTGCATTTTTGTCTCCTTTGTCCCCCTTGTACGGCACTAGACCATGCGTCTAGTTTAAGCCGCAAACTGGCATACGTGCCCGGACCCACATTTGGGTTCGTGAAACTGCTTGCCTCATCAGGCTCACATTGCACGAAGTGAGCCGATGAGCAGCACAGACAAGCAGGGTTCGAGTCTCGGCTCGTTCCCGACCTCCCCTCCCATCCTCTTTATCCCCACTTTAATCGGCCTTCGGGCTTTTGACCTTGTGTCAAGTCGTGTCTGGTGGGAGGCAGCGACAAATATTCGACTAACATCTTGGTAAATATACCGTTCATTCAGTGAAGTGTGCATAGGCTATCACTATGGTATTGTAGTTCCCTTTACCTGCAACTATCAGTCAACAATGGTAACTCTTATAACTGTCCATGACACGACAAAGCGAATGCTTTTTCATCTAATTAAGTTTACATTTATTTATAATAGAATTTGTATTATTCCCAAACCACCAATATCAATATATTAGGTTGTTCGGGAAAAACGGTCCGATTTTTGTATAAACTGTTTAAATTCGGTTCTAACATATAATTTTCCGAGTAGTTGCATAAAACGATCATATTCTCAATGATGAAAGCGTTCCATTAAAATATTTTCTATTATTTCTTTAAAAAATTGACTTTGAAGGTTATACATCTCTAATCATTAATATTAATAAAGAAGTGATGCGTTTACTTTTCTAGTTTGATCATCATTTTGCTTTATGGCAATTTTTGGTCTCGTGTTGCCAAGACGACTCAGCAGTAGCTCTAAAAATTGGGGCATAGAACTTTTTGAACTCCACCATATTCAACTGATTCTCTCCCACAAACTACTATTTTTTCAAGCATCTGGACATTTTCTATTTCAGTTTCAAAGGAGAAGTAGAAACTGAATTAAAATATTTATTGATATCAAAACCTTTAGAATTTTATCGCAAAGGCATAAATAACCTTCTTAACCGACGATAGAAATGCATAGATGTTCATGGATTATAATTTAACTGATTAAAAAACTGATTAAATTCATTGATCCAGGAATATCATTTTATTTTAAAATCAACTAGTATTTCCGAACAATGTAAAACTTGATCAAAGTCTTTTGGGTTTTTTTCAAAAATGTTTCAATACACATCATTCAGAGAGCTAAAACCCTACAATGCCTTTCTAAAGCTGTAAATTTAATATTTGTGCATCAAAGATTTTAACTGTCAGACATAGTATGAAAATGATTACTAAAACACATCAACATTGGCTGATGAGATCAATTATGCTAACTAGAAAAAACAGTTACATAAAGTCATACTTGTGAAAGAGGAAAATATATATTGTTATTAAACCTGTTGTTCTGCAAATCGCATTATAAAAGCTACATTTTCCGCGGATAAAGTATTAGCAAATTCAAGTAAATATATCATACATGATGTCTTTGTTACGATACAAAAAATGAATTGTGTAATCAATAATGCAATCAAACATTAATTAATGATGATAAACTATGAAGATTTGTTTCCTACTATATATATATATATATATATATATATATTGTGAATTGAGTTATCACGACCAGAAAATCCGGCAGTACCGCCTTGAGCTACCAAAACTGTGTTATCACCCTGGTTGGCGGCTGATGAGGTTAGGGTATCGCACGTGCTTTCACACGTTGTATGATAAAAAAAAAATACATTGTGAACTGAATTATCACGACCAGAAAATCCGGCGAACTCTTACGCATGAAATATGGAAATGCTGGACAGTTGTTTCGACTTTATTAGGTCTCATCAGCAGCGTATACCGTGATCTCCCCCACTGGAATTTGAGCCAGCGACCACAGAATGCAGAGCCGAAATTCTACCACTGACCCACAGAACCACATCGCATACAAGTGATGGTAAATAAACTTGTCATCGTAATTACGCGGCCACGTAACCTGAACATGTTTCGCAACTATATCCGTGCTCTTTACAGAGGACAGGGTCATACCCAAGGCAACGTCTTCCCAAGAGCATTGGAGATACATGTGCATGTGTTCGCCGGCTATTCTGGTCATGATAATTCAATTCACAATAAAATTCTTCGACCTAAAAAAAGAAAATGTACATCAATATACTTGCCCAGGAGGTTATAATAATAACTTGCGTAAGTGTTCGACAGTTCTGGAGGAGGTAATTAAATTCACATTACAATTTATCTACTAAAAAAGAAGAAAAAAAGAAAATGTATATATATATATATATATATATATATATACAAAAACATTTTTAAAAAAAGGTTTATAAATTCATCGAATATGGTTTGAAATGCATTTATGATTTAAAAGTGCCTAGATACTGACCAACAGAGCAATATATATATTTCATCATCCTCATCATGTCACGCTGGTAGCACAGATATCCCTGACCCTCTCTCGCCACTCCTCCCTATCGTTCATCGCCCTAGGCAGGTCTTCAGAACAACATCCTGCATCCTCACTAAGCTGCTGAATGTATGTTCGTGCTGGTCGTCCTGCTTTTGCACGGCCATGTGAGTACATCTCTTATGAGTTCGACCCTGCTTCTCCAGCAGTGTCCTGCATGCCTGGTTCGTCTAACTTGACTAGTTTTCGTGATAGGGGGCAGGTGGCCGTACAGTTGGTGTCTTGTGGGGTATTGCTGCCAGGACTTGTTCAAGATTGCACGCAGCATTCTTGTGTAATTGCCGTCTAGCTTATTCTCCAGCCGTTTTGTTAGCGTCCATGTAGTGCAGCCATATAGCAGTATCGATGTGACCGCTGCCTGGAAGAAACTGCGTTTCATTTTATCGGTAGGTCTGATTTCCATATAATCGATTTGCAATTGATAGCTGTCCATGCTTTTGTTAACCTCGTGTCGATAAACTTTTCAGTTGTTTCGACGCTGCTTCCTAGGTAAGTGAATTTGTCTACTAGTTTAAGAGGGGGTTCCGTCTAGAGTGGAAGTGTCCCCCGTTTGATTATAGCACATATATTCCGTTTTGTGTGCATTAACATAGAGGCCTATGCCTGCGGCTGCTCGTTCCAAACTATGCAGTAGTGTTTCGGCTTGGTCGGGTGTATTTGCCAGTATCGCTATGTCATCGGCGTAGTCGGCGTCGGTAATTGTTTTTGCGGGGTACCTTCTGCTTCTTTTCTTCGTCAGCTCGAAGCCATTCTCTCTGATTTTTTCAATCGATGTTCTTAGTACATAGTCTAGATAAATGATAAAGATGTACGGAGCCAGCGTGTCCCCTTGTAGTGCTCCTGCTACAATGTCGAAGTATTCTGTGTCTCCATCTGGTGATCGTACTTTTACTTTGGTGTTTCTATAGAGAATCGTTATTGCTGCTACGGGCATACCCCAAGAAAAAAATATATATTTAAGAGAATTCAAATTTCACTTTCCTTTCTGAATTTGAGTTCTAAGGAATATTTTCACTGTTTTCTATGAAAGAGAACGCATTCATCAAAAAAAAAAAGAAAAACTTTTTGCCATAAAAATGTTTACGATACGATTATGTTTTCTATTTTAACGAAAATATCTAAATTTGTTAGCAATGGAACAAAACTAAGAGGTTAGATTTTTAATTCTTATAAGTTTATCTCTCTCTCTCTCTCTCTCTCTCTCTCTATATATATATATATATATATATATATATATATATATATATATATACGCATCTGTGTGTATATCGATAAAATCTATATTTGTATCTCTGTATTGAGAAAGTGACCATACTCTTTTGCGTATTACCAAATGAATAAATTTCCATCGGTTTCTTTGAGAGATAACAAAAATTTCTTGTTGTTTAATGGCTTTGCTTTAGTTGATGATCTTGTGATCAAGTCAATTAATTTAAAAAAAAAAACGAATATTTGATTTAATTAGGTGTAACTATTCAGTAAAAAAAAAATAATTGGCCACATCAATATAATCTAAAAGTACGAAAATTTGCGAGAGTGATGAATGCATAACGGATGGACAACCCATAATCTTTCGCATCAAATATCAGAATGAATTCGGCTCGTCACCAGCAGATAAAAATAAATATAGTTAGAGACTACAAGAACAGATATAAGGTGTAATTTTATAATTCTTGTACATATACACTGTGACATAAAAATTACAATAGCTGTCAGTATTTCTAGAGTATATTAGCTTAATGACAATGATAATTCTTTCTTATATTACACACACACACACAAACATGTATATATATATATATATATAGAGAGAGAGAGAGAGAGGGAGAGACAAAGAAACAGGCAGAGAAAGAGAGAGAAAAAGAACGCAAAAGAGAGAGAGAGAAAGAGAACGCAAGAGAGAGAGAGAGAGAAAGAGAGAGAATGATGAGAAGGTCATCCAAGTAGAAGGAGAGATCTATTTAGAAACAAAATCGACACTTTTGTGTTCCGTTTCTGATTAACCATAATTACCATTGGGAGAGATGTTATTAATGAAGTTAAATCAACGATTTTTTTTTTTTTTTAAAGTTATACAAAACACTTAAGGAAAACGTACATACCACGAAAAGTTAGCTGTTTAATCAGTGAATCAGCGTTTGTTTTTAAAATTGTCGTGTATTTTGTGGGAATATTATAAAAAATTTATGTGTTCCATTTGTACATCAAGAACATTTTCGAATCAAAGGGAGGAAGAAAAAAGACAAAGAAAAAAGTGAACGAGGGAAAAGAAAAAAGAGAAAGAAGGAAAAATGCAGAGGAAAAGGAAAATGGAAGAAATAGAAGAAAAAGGATAGAAGAAAGGCGAGGAAGAAGGAGAAAAAAGGGGAGGGGGAGATAAAACAAGCGCTCTATATTATTTACAACATTATTTACTTATATATATATATATATATATATATATATATATATATATATATATATATATATGTGTGTGTGTGTGTGTGTGTGTGTGTATATATTTACGTATATATATATATATATTAGTGACTGGAGTGTTCCAAGCTTTTGTATTACAGACAACAGGGAGAGTATTTCTAAAACAGGATGAATGTTCCCTGTAAACAGCAGAATTGAGTCGCTTCGTTTCGTAGATGATATATTTCAGTTAAATTCTTAAACTTAATGCCAGCAAACAATTGCATCCTACTGATGTCAACCCTTTTTTATGTCTGTCAGAGTAGTTTGGTCAATGAGAATGAATCATTTACGAAGCAAATATAGAGTCAAAAAATATTTTAAGTAAGATGTAAGACTCTAAAAAGTTCTGGCAACCAGTACATTTTGAAAAACTGCGGAAATTCCCAAAACACATCATACAAATAATACTCTGTCTAGACATGGATATTTTCTCGTACATAAACGACGGGTCATTATACATGAATTAACAGTGCCCCGGGAAGAGCAAATAAAAGAATGTCATTTGAGGAAATTACCAAAATACAAGAAGTTTGTAGAACAGTATAGAAGTCTGGGCTAACAAGCCCTTGAACAATGAGTAGTTAGGCGAGGGTTTTCAGGACTCATTCTCCGTATGATATCCACTAGAATCAGCTTAATACAAGCTACGGAAAGCACGCCATGTGTACCATCATAATGATTCGTTAAGTAACCGCTAGGTTGCTTTAGATAAAAAGGGTCTGCTCATGGAGATTTGTAACTGGTATGCAAACTGGAAGTTGCTACAAGTATGCTAGTTTGCCGTTACTACCTATATGCTTATGGGAAACTGGTATCGCCATGCTAACTGCAAGCATAGAGAGAGGAATAACAGGGATTTGAGACTGAAAAATACAAAAACACCAATGAAACTTGTGTTTCATATCAGTATTTATTCCAGGGATGTCTTGATATACATATATAAATATGTATATATATATATATATATATATATATATATACACACACACATACACACACACATATATATATATATATATATATATATATATATATATATATATGTAAATGTAAATGTTTGTTACTAACCGATAGTCTCCAGTGTTATACCACTAATTGGTTTAAAATTTTCAGAGTATTTTATTCGAATTTAGGAGTGATTTATATACTTATTATCCAAAAATATTACAATAATTGAAAAAGATATTTTTAAAAAGTCGTTTTTCTCTGAGAAAAGCCGAACGCGAACAATGATGGAACATCTTACATCCATTTTCCAAGAATATTTAGGGAACGAATAAATAAATAAAACATTTTAAAATTCAAAATTCAAAATAAATAAATAAATAAATAAAAAGAAAACTATTGAATTTGCAGAAAACTCCCAGAGGTCGATAACGGGAAAAGGGGATGACGCATGCGTAAAAGAAAAAAGTCTTTCCTTTTGACAAAGGTAGCAAAGTATTCTTTCTCTTTCAGGCAGTGTCCGTCGAACAAACAACACCATTTTGCTGTCTGGTGTTTTGGGCACCACGCATACGTCTTTGGACGTAGCGTCGGTTAGTCCCTTCACCCAGTAGCAGTCCTCTCTCTATCGGTCAGCATTATGCTGAAATATACAAGACCCACGAATGAACTGTAAACTAACTCTTACCGGACTTTGACAAAACTTCCAAAAGAAAACTAACCCTTATGGAAGCACGAAATACCAAATGCGGACACATACATACATGAAACGAATTGATGTATTTTTGACACCTTAAACTGGGGGATTCAACCAATTCAATGTAGTCAGGAAAAAAAACCCTCATCCACGGAATGGTTGTTGAACCCAGCAAATAAAGGAAAGTATAGAAGAAATGTCTTCGTCTCTTATCTATTTCTACCTTTTCTTTTTGTATATTTCTTTTGGGACTTTCTTGGGGCAAGGCATTGCGCCGGCCAATCAACGTGGGGTAAAATAATATAACCAAAATATGGTGTCAGATATCTAACGGCAACACAGCTTTGCCCCTAACCCCTGATTCCTCAGCCACTCAAACCCCACAAATTTTACACGTGATTTTTTTCTGCTTTATTGGTTGACTTAAACAGAGACACTAAACTTTAAACCATATTTTGTTGGTTCAGTAGTAAGTAATTTTCTTATTATTCTAACGAATTGTTTACAAAATATTTTCTTACATTTTTTCAACATTAACGAAAGACATCCATTAAAAAGTTTTCTTCCTTAAACCATATTTCGTTGGTTCAGTAGTAACGAATTGTTTACTAAATATCTTATTTTCCTTTTTCAATATGACATTCTTTTTCTCTTATTTTCTTCGTTTATTATTATCGATTAGACACTAAACTTTAAACCAAATTTCTTCAGTTCAGTAGTAATGAATTGTTTATTAAATATTTTATTTTATTTTTCTTTTTTTGTTTAACTTCAACGAAAGACATTCCTTACAATGTTTTCTTTCGTTGATAAACTTAAAGCCATATTTCGTTGGTTCAGTAGTAAGTAAATTTCTTTTTATTCTAAAAACTTATTCTTAAATTTTTTCTTCACTATTGATATCCCATTTATTTTGTTGTTTAATAAATATTTTATGGTGTGGCAATTATCATGCGAAATATTAACCAGACCAAGCTTTGTGATGGCACATGTCTTTCAGTAAAAATTTAATGACCAACATCATAGAAGCAAAAATGTTGACAGGGCCTTTCAACGGTGAAGATGTCTTCAACCGCGAATTCCTATGATTCCAACAGATATGTCATTTCAATTTAAGAGATTGCAATTCCCAATTCGATTGGCATTTACAATCACGATCAACAAAGCACGGCGACAATCTTTTGAATTGTGTTGCTTATATTTACACACTGATTGCTTCTCATATGGGCAATTACATTTTGACTGTTCCAGAGTCGGCAATCCAGACAATCTCTTTATCTACACGGAAACTGGAACTACCAAAAATAGTGTGTATCGACAACTAATGGATAATTAATCATTTTAGAAACATGCATTTTCTTTTTTTCACCCCCATTTAAACAAACTGAGCCACTGCAACGCATGGCCAGGTACAGCTAGTATATATATATATATATATACATATATATATATATATATATATATATATATATATATATATATATATACATAAAGTAAGATTAATGACTCATTCAGCACTGCGGTTATCCAGCAAGATGCATCCTCATTTGTTGATCTCTGTTGTGAAAGTCAGGTTTGTGATTTATTAAACTCTATCGATTTTTTTTTTGTTTCAGCTAAATTTGTTCTAAAATTTTGTACATTGAACACATTTGTTTGAATGTTAAGGGTGATTTATTTTAATTTTGATTCATATATATATATATATATATATATATATATATATATATATATATATATATATATAGGGGGGGTCAAATCGCTAGTCCACTTTAATATGTTTTCTTGTTTCAAGATGCATGCATTTTATGTGCGTTTCCATATTTGTGTCTAAAATATAGATATGTGCATCTTGATTTATGATTTCCTTTTCGATGTAATATCCGTGAAGAATTTGAAGAATTTCTGGACAATTATTATTCGTTTCAGTATTAAAATATCTTAAAAATCAAAATCGTTGCCCAGGGATAATCATTCACACAGAAAAAAAATCAAGCTGCGGCGTCTCAAAACTGTTTGAGATTTAGAGATCAGAAGAAATCATCTCAAAGGCAATGCATCGTATCGATTTCTTTCCATGGATAATGCAAGGAAATGCTGGCAAAGATCATTGAGCGAAACGAAAAATATGAGAAAAAATACGAATAAAGAAAATGCATTGAATTCCCTTCTTTCACGCAGTGATCGATAGGAACTTCGTGGTTTTTAATAACAGGCTATCGAATGGAATAAAAACCTTTGCTGGAAAGAAAAATCGAATTTAATTCTTCCTCTTGAACTCACTTTTCCTCCTTTCAAATAATTCTCCTTTAATTCGATTTCTTTCAAAATCGCCAACATGAATGAAAACGGATTTAAGACAATTATTGAAATACTCGAAGCTAATATCATGTAAATCACACCGTTAAGATATGACTTTAATCCGAATATTATGACTATTCCTGAAGCCAAATAACAAACAAAGGACTGAGTATCTTACAAAGAAAAAAGTTTGAATGCTGAAAAGTGGTAAAGAAAAGTTTACGTTCAAAAGTGCATATGTTGGTATTCAATCTACGTTGCTTCAATAACGGTTGAGGAATCGACGTTGTGCCAAGTAAAAATGAGTAGAATGCAACAGGAACGTATTAGTATAATGGTGGATAGTACTAAAGAAAAATAAATCCCTACCTACGTATAAGAACAGTAAACCCTGATATCCAGGTGAGTGAACGGTAAGGAAAGGTCAATAGGTAATACTTACGATTGTTTTCGAACAAACGATAAGTTACAAAGAGCTTTTGGTGGTCATTTTATGTTATGTTGGAATGATGTTGTTTTGGATATATTATTTTTCAATCAGAACAGTATCAATTTTCTTTACAGAGTATCAGCGTTCCGAAGTGATATGAATTGAGCTTGAAAAACTCTTTGTATAGAAATTACACATTCACCAGTTTTAAAAGCAAGTTTCAACAGAAAACACACAGATTGCACCGGCTCAATCCATGATGATAACTGCACAGACCTGAAAAAATGGTAAAACTTTAATAAGATGGAGTTACTATTGCAACTACTTTTATTCTACTTATCCCATGCAGGTGAAAGTTTAAAATGTTTGAAGTATATCTGCCTGATTGTATACAACACAATGAACAAGTTTGACAGCAAAATTAGTTAACAATAAAGAAGCAAAGGCTTAAGGCCCCATTGAACAATTTATAATTAAAAGAAAGTTTGAGAATAATTATATGGGGTGTCCTCGTGGTGTAATGGTTAAAGCGATGGACTGCGGAATCGTAGTATGCGAGTTCGTACTCCAGTCGTGCTATTACGTTTACTTTCGGGCAAATACCCTTGGGAAAGGTATGAAACCCCTTATCCTCCCAGCTATGGGTTAAATAGCACCAATACTGTTCTTCTAGGAGAATAGCTTTGGCAGTAAATAACCTACAAAGGTTGATATGCCATTAAACAAAGAAACCAACCAATTAAAATAATTATTTATTAATCTATTTACCAATAGTATTAGGCAACCAGGCAGAATCGTAATCCCAAACAAGTATCTTCTAAAAATTGAAAATTATCTAAAATAGTCCGACTAGTAACTATTACAGCGGACACAAGTTCCCGATCCACCACCCAGGTATTTTTTGTCAACAGCTATTTTACTGAACATTAGTTAAGTTAATTCTGAACATCGTAAAATAATGAGTTACGGAATGTCAGATTCCTATGTAAAAAACTTTTAGAATATTTATTTTAATTCTAATAATTTCCTCAATCAGGTTTAAATTTCCTTTCATGAAGAATATTTCAATCCTGCAGGAGCAGTAGAATATACATCTCTGTAGAGGTATTAGACACCCCTGCGACTAGTGTTCTAGATATTAAATTTTGGGGAATGCAGTGTATGCCTTCATAGCCTTTTCATTAAAGTCTACTCTTGCCCGAAGTATTAGTACTTGTTAGGGTCCCATCTATTGGTCCAAAGGTGCTGTTTAAACATTTACCTATATGTAAAACAAATGACTCATGTTAAATTAAATTGTTAGTGTTAAATAGCAACAAATGAAACCATTTAAGTGTGTGTAAACTGATAATATTTAATATAAAAATTAGTGTATAATAGAATTGTATGAAACCATTTAAGTGATCGCAAAAAAATGATTGATATTAAATAGAAGGATTCGTATTACATAGCAAACTTGAAACCCTTTTAATGCGTGCAAAGTAATGAGCTCAGGTTGTTTTAAAATGTTACCCACAAACTATTATGTTAATAAATCATAAACATTTAATATATATAAGCAGGATTTGGCATTAGATAAACGAAAAGTGTTCATATACTACAAAACACAATCAAAGAATTAAGTGTGTACAAACAATGAGTAATGTATAATAGAATCTTTTATACTAAATAAGTAAAGTAAGTAAAGTTAGCGACCATAGTCGAGGGTGACCCGAAGGTTCCCTTTTCGATAGCTACTACACCAAGGTGTAGGGGAGTGCGCTACTCCATTCCCTGGATTGCTCCACTTTACCCTTGAACCGCACCTTATAATGCTGAGTGTTAAGCAAGGTGCTATCAAGTTCCATTTAAGTCTTTGGTATGACTCGACCTGGGATTGAACCCAGGTCTCCCGGGCCATTGGCGAACACTCTAACCGCTGGGCCAATCATTGAACATGAAATTATTTGGGTTAGAGAGCAATACTTGAAATCATGTATTTGTGTGCCAAAAAAATAATCGATGTTAAATACAATTATTAGTATTTGATTGCAGTACAAGAAACCATTAATCTGCGAGCATTTACTTGATTAATATTAAGTAGAGTTCTTTTCTGCTTGATAATTAGAACTTACGGAAATTACATTACAGTGCAACAAATTAAGCTCAGGCTTGTTTAAAAAGATACCTAAAAACTATTCGTTTAGTAATCGTATGATTTGGCTCAGGTACCCGACTGAGAGGGGATTTATATCCTAGATACGCTGGGTCGTATTGTCAACAAAGTGGGGCTTTTTCGAAATGACGGAATTATTTACATCCCAGATAGTAACGGCCCGAAGACCTCTAGTATACAGGAGAAAATTATTAGGGCCTTTAAATTACTAGGTTTAAGAATCCAAATAGTCTCAAACTTAAAAATAGTTGACTTTCTTGACGTCACATCAAATTTAAATAATGGTACGTTCAAGCCTTTTAGTAAGAACGATTCTGCACCCCCCACCAGATACATAAATGTTTCCTCGAATCACCAAGATCGGTACTGAGATAGATCCCCAATGCGGTGAACCAAAGAATTGATAAACTGTCCTCATGTAATAAAATTTTCGAGGAAAACAAGAGTAGATATGATGACGCCCTGAAAGACAGCGGATTCCAGGGTAGACTGGAATATCTAACCCCGGTGGACCTCAATTCGAAGGTTATAAATAATAATGGTGGAACCCGCACACTCATCAAGGTAGGTGAAATTATTAATAATAGTTGTCACGAAAAAAAACGGGGAAAGAATAGAAATAGAAAAGTAGTCTGGTTTAATCCGCCATTTTGTAGGCTCGCTAACATTAATATAGGTAAATACTTCCGACACCTTCTAGTTAAGCATTTTAATAAAGATAACCCATTGACTAGAATCTTTAATAGAAATGCAGTGAAAATTAGCTACTCTTACACCAATAATATGTACAACATACTTAGCAACCATTATAAGAGGCTACTCAATGAACTAATCACCATAGGGAAAGGAACCCAGACCTGGAGTCTGGTAATTGTAGGAATAAAGAAGAATGCCCTTTGGGCGGACGCTGCAATTCGGGAAATTTCGTATACCAGGCACGCATTTCTCTTATGGAACAGCAAAGGGATGGGGAGAGAGTCTATATAGGAATCTCTGCGGGAAATTGGAAGCAAAGATAGTGCAACCACAAACATTCATTTTCCAACCCAAAACTTACATTCCAGACGGCTTTATAAAAATATTTTTGGGGCCTTAAGGATAAGGGTCTATCTTCACAAATTAAATGGAAAATAATAAGGCACTCAGCTACCGCGAAAAGCTTCAACGGTGGATGTAACTTAAGCTTAGATGAAAAAATTAGCATAATTAATTTCAAAAATAGAAAACTATTGTTGAACGAGAGAAATGAGATCGTCTTTAAGTGCTGACAGAGAGGAAAATTAAAATTATCCTGATTGAGAACCACTGGAACACTAGTCCGTAAATAATCTCAAGGCCAATGATAAAGATGTATTAGAAACTAATAGAGATCAGCCCAACAACAGATATCACCAAGACAGGGAAAGATAAAGGTTAGATAAGGGCCAGATGAACGTAGAATATTAATCCAAAAATTGGGGCTTGCGATTCTGGAGTGGTTAATTCCCCTTGACTATTTTTAGGGTAAAGGAAAAAAAAACACTTGACGAATATATAAAATGTCTCCCCCTTATCTGGTTTAACTATCTCGGTCCTAATTGAAACAAGAGGAATATCTAGGATGGCAACAGCTGAGTTAATTAACAGACATATAAGGAATAAATGTAAATCATGTATGAGATAGCCATTAGTTAAACGGTCTTAGTCTGTTTAGAAAATCGCACCTGCCAAGTTGGAGGAACTACTACAAGAACACAAAATTAGAAGGGACTGACCAGTAGATTAATTCCTCTCCTGTTTCTTAATCGTTCTAGCATATAACATGTTAAACCCCTCTGCTCACGACGATGAATGAAATAATTTTTAATTTGATTTCCATCTTAGTTTTATTCCTACTTTTATTTTTCTATTTTTTATTTTATTTTTTCTATTTTTTTTTATTTTCTGATTCTTATTTTTTTAAAGTCTTAATTACCTTATTTTATCTTCTGAATAAGAACTGAAACTCCACATTCGCTACTTTGCGACAGACGGAAAGCATGTCAAGAGTCATCTGACGAGACGGAGAGTATAGCAATAATATTTACCACCGAAATAAATTTATTATGACGACTTAACCGAGTTTGAGTCTCCATTAAATTGTACTATATATATATAGGGTGCAGAAGGAAAATTAGGAATATCCTAGTATAATGATAAAGAAGATTATTATTTGATTTTAAAAAAAACAAAAAAAAAACAACAACAAAATAAGAAGACAGACAGAAAAAAGTAAATTTACTCAATATGGCCGTGATTTTTTTTTTCAATTACTGTATCAACACGTCTTGGAAACGGTTTGCATGCCTTCAAAATAATTTTTCGATTCTATTTCTCCTCAATAACAAATTTAAGTGAATAAATATTTGGATGGAAAGTTGGATTCGTTTTGTTTTCTAAAACGCCCATTTAGCGTAATCAACGGGTTTAAAGTGTATGTTTTATGGAGTCCATAAAGAAACAATTTTTCCAAGTATTTTAAAAAATGTTTTTGGCTTGGTTTCAGTGATAAGCAAATCATACATTCTTTGTCGTTGCTTTTCTTGCTCATTAATAGTGGGCTAAATTTTAAGGAAAAGCCACTTGAAAAATAGATCTAATCATGAACACTTATATTCATCAGTTTTTTCTTAAAAATTGGACTAATCAGATTAAAATGACCTTTTTAAATATCATTCTTTATTTACTTTCCACACCATATATATATATATATATATATCTCCAGTTAGCGTCTGAATGCAATGAGTGTGGATTATGCACGTAACGCGGTGGTTCCCGACAGTTCTTTTTTTTATTTTAGGAGGAGTAGGAGGATGTTGGCCCAATTAGCTAAGGGATTTAACATATGTAAAGGAGTAAACAAAAGTATATGAAGGTAGTTTTCAAGATTACATTATTCATAAAATACCACCTGCTACGATTAATGTAGCATATGTTCAAATTAGGATGGTTTAATGTACAGGAATACCCTTTTCCTGGTTATTTATTTTTTCTAATACTTTCTTGTTTAAACCCACATTAATTTTGCCTGAGAATTTAGATATATGTAGAGTTTTTCTTTCCTTTTTTTTCCATACATATATATAGAGACTGTAATCCATATTTGCTGTTTTTCAATCTCAAATTAAACGTGTTCGTCATCTGAGGAGACAAAAGTTATAACGATATTCTTCGCTGAAATAAATTTATAACGACAATTTATAAAACTTAACTCCAATTCAGATGAAATATTTCGTTTGTTTTATTTCATCGAACTTCTTCAGCCTGATCTTATTTGTTTGCACTGTAAAGTGACTTCCATATGTACTAGTTAACTGAAGAAGTTCGATGGAATAAAAGTAACGAAATATTGCAATTGAATTGGATTTAAGTTTTTGATTTATCCAAATTTCCACATATTCCTATCATCCTGTCAGATTCCCAACAAACGATCATTTCAACACACACACACACACATATATATATATATATATATATATATACACATTCAACCGATTGACATTAAGAATATTTTTAAATATGCAAGTCTTTTTAAACTATCATTAAGATGCGTCACCCTGGCGTGGTGGATAATGAATCTAAACTTTAATTATTTTGTTCAAAATTTCAGATAATTTTAGATGAGAAAGCCGAAAATATAATCAATCATTCTGTTTTCCTTCAGTTCATATTACATTTATTTTGTTTGATGTATATGCTTACATGGATTCTGCAATCAACGCCAATTTGTTTCAAATACTTCCCATAACTCAGTATATATATATATATATATATATATATATATGTTATGTCTTTTTATGATCTAATTCTCGGCTATGAAATTTAAAAAAAATATGAATGGGCAAAATAAATAAAAAATAGAAGGAATGTTTGAAATAAACATTGGGTCCAGATTTGCCGATCAAACAAATCGTTGTTAATTGCTTAATCCGTATATGCACATGAATCAAACAAAAGTAAAAAAAAACATGAATTAAAATAAAAACAATAGAATAACAGATTCAAGATTGATGTTTCTTATGTAAAATGATCTGATACATTATTTAGCAAATGAATATAAGTTTCTACAGCCCGACTATATTTCGAGCTACTTTATTAAGATGTTAATGTGCAGCACGTTATCCACTAAACCTGGAGTACGCTTCCTAACAATAACTAAAACGCTTGATAATTAAAAAAAATATATCTATATTTAATACAAAACCATATTTATATTTATCCTATCCTAAGTATCCTCTTCGACTTTTTGAACATGCTATTTAAAACAAAAAATGCAAATGGGTTGATTTGATTAGTGAAGTATATATATATATATATATATATATATATATATTCTCCCCTACCCCCTTAGGTTTGAGCTCTCAAGCGAATGAAGTAACCGTGTTGCCATTAGCGTTTATGCAAGGCTTTTCATATATAAATTGAGCTCTCGGTAGCCGTTAAGCGGATGTATGTAAACAATAGTAATTGTGATTCATAACCGTTAAAATTTACTTCCCTGCTGCTGGTTCCCTCGTGGGTGAGTGGTAGAGTCTTGGATTGGCGTTTGAGTCAACCGGGTTTCAATCCCAGCTACGGGAAGCTAGTATGTCTAGCCACACTGATGAGTTCTGATAGAACGAAACAGATCCGTCTTTGGGTGACTATAAATATTATATGCGTCGATTATTATCAGTCATTTTGGCTACTCTGTTATACACAGAAGTAGTGGCCAGATAGAGAGAACAACTCTTACCTATAGTTATATAGAGCTATCTCGCTATGGTTTCATATAATACATCAGATTTGGAATAAATGAAATAATGGATTAATGTACATCTTAAAAAATGTCTTCCTAATGGCTGTGTTTTCCAGTATGATACACTCACATTTTTTATTATTAATCTATGTTTACTCGGTTGAATGTTAAGTCACATCCCATCTTGCAATGATTGATATATGAATACAATAAGTAAGGGAAAATAAGTCACGAATCAAGAAAGGTCAATAGTGAATGTTGGGTTAAGCCCGAGGTTGTGTCTCGGTAATAACAGTCAATGGCGTATTTTCTCCAGCACAGACAGTTTGCAAACATTACTGTCCGGAGCGATATGTCACAATAAGATGGTTGTGTGTGTGTGTGTGTGTGTGTGTGTGTGTGTGTGTGTGTGTGTGTGTGTTTACGTGGATGAAGCTGATTTCTCTGTCTGAAGATGATGAAATTGTTTCCGAATGAGTTGAAAGTTAATAACTTTTATCAGGGTCATCGAAAAAGAGGATGACATATTTACCAAAACCCCAAATAGAAAGGGATGTGTCCTTTTCTTGAATAACATAGGAAGACCCAGTTCACATTTTAATTTTGTTCATTTAGCAACAAGACAGAACAAATCTGTTTTGATATAAATTTAATCAAGATAAAAAAGTTTTTTAAAAAATCTAAAAAACATACTTCATTCTATATAGTTGTATGTGATATTTTAACATCCAGGTAGTTAGCTCTTTCAATCTTAGCTTTTTAAAGATTAAAAAACAATAACATTAAGAACGAATTCAACTATCAATGCTGTAAACATCATTTACTCAGGTATTGTTTTTCTGGCAAGTGAATATATGGAATTTTTTTTGTGAATTATGTCGGCCCTGGTTCAAATTCCATCAAAAATGTTAGAAGTAGAATGATATTTTAGACGAAAAAACGGTCATTTCTCATATGTATTCATTGACCAAACACCTCCGCATCGGATAGAATGAGACACGTTTGGAGACTAGTCTTCTTCTTCTTCTTCTTCTTCTTCTTCTTCTTCTTCTTCTTCTTCTTCTTCTTCTTCTTCTTCTTCAATATCAATATCAATATCAATACTGTGGTTTATTTAGTATCAAAACAATCCTTATAGAATAACAGTAGTTTTAGTATTTAACCAATGCTGTAAGAGGAGTAATGAAGTTCATACCTTTTCCAAATATGAATGTAATAGCGCAGCTGCAGTTCAAAATTGCTTACTTCGATCTCACTGTCCAGCAAGTTAGCCACTACGCTATGGGAATTTCCCTCTCTATGAAGATGTGGAATTATGTAGAACCATATCGATGACAATGTACGGGGTAGGGAAAAACCAACACCCCGCATGATTATTGGCGGTTCTATTCTTAACCTACCGCTTGTGTGATTATCCATTAAAAGAGAGATAGTCAAAACAAAGCTACTTTTAATAAAGCAAACAGAACACCGAAACCAGGCTTCCATCTTTTGTGGTCGAGATCACGAATGTAGACCTTGACAAAACTTAGATGGCCGATCAAATCTTGTGAGAGCTGTAACTTTCAGTTAATTTTGGTTTCAGTCCGAGGTGTTAGAAAAGTATATCCTAGACTAGCAGACAATATTCCAGGGTTGCTGATCTAAAAAGAAAAGAAAAAAAAGCAAACAAACAAAATGATCTGTTCATTACTTTCCGAAAATTAATTTCTATTCTACAAATTATCGTTTATAGTATATATGTATATATATATATATAAATATAGAATTAATGTTTCATAAAATAAATGCATTTTGCTCATATATATATATATATATATATATATATATATATATATATAAGCTAAATTAATTTAGTCTATGAAACACTAAATCCCATAAATTCAATAATGTGTCCAAGATTTTATTCATCAATATATCGGTTGCGGCCTACAATCCATTTTCTACAAATTATCTAGACAGCTGATTGTATAAATAAGTACGGATTTTGGGAATGGCCTTTCAAGCAGTCTTCAAAAAGTCTGTGTCATAAGATCAAAGTTCAGAGTTTATGTATACACAGTTTTCTGAAGTTGTACATGCTACAATGCACATTTAATTCGTGGCAAGATAATGTACGTTCTGAAAATGCATATTTACGATCTCTAAATCAAATACAAATTTCTGGACGAAATAATTATATATATATAATTATATATATATATACATATATATATATATATATATATATATATATATATACAATAATAATGATAATAAAGGAATATATATATATATATATATATATATATATAAGATATAATATATATATATATATATATATATATATATATATATATATATATATATATATATGTAATAAAGGAAAATATATTATTTTATATATTTATACTTAATAGCATTGAGGCTTATCTGCGACCACTGATTTCATGCTGTCTTTATGCGACAATTATCTGGCTGGTACTACCACTCCTGATCAGAGTGAACCTGGGAGCTAAAGCAATAATGGGGGAACTCTGCTTTCCCGAAAATTCCAGCATTACTGGAGCCTCACCATCAGATTATTTAGTGTCATGTCCAGGTCACTTATTTGGCTGTCTTATAGCTCTGCAGAGATGCACTCGATGTATTTTACAGCCTTAGACGACTGAGCCAATCATACAAAAACTCAGAAATGGTATTTTACGCCGCCTTGCTTAACACTCGTCATTATAAGGTACGGATGACATCGGGTTAGTAGCTATTACAAAAAAAAAAAGCCTTTCGGCCATTCCCAACTACGCTTCCCCACCTTTACTTTCCTTATATCATATATATATATATATATATATATATATATATATATATATATATATATATATATATATATGGGGGTGAGTGGTTAGGTAAGCGTATACGTTGGAGTGTGCGTGAGTTTGTTTCTGCATCGTTTGATATTTTCACATATGAATTTTTATATTTTTATTTGCAAAATACGTTAAAAATCTTTCTTTTAAATTGACAAATTACAAGATTAGCCTTCTTTTAGATGTTTAATCAGCCTTGGGAAATTATTCAAAGACAAAATATTCTGTGTAGAAGAACAGCAGTGGTATTGTTTAGCCTAAAGCTGGAGGAGATAAATGTGTCAAAACTTTTCCCCTAGGGGATTTGTCCGACTACGTAATATCATGACGTGAGTTGGGACTTGCTTACTTTTACAATTTAGCGACTACACCACTGAAAAAGACAGCTGTTAAAACTTTGCGGCGTCAGTTTGATTTGGCACCATATTAAATAACCTCAAAACCAAATTTTGGCGAGATTAAAGTATTTTTTTTTTTTTTTTGCTATACACCTTTTCTTATCAATGCAAGTTTATATTTATGGAAAATGTACTTTGTTTCTTCAATAAAAAAAAGGTATTTATTGAATGATTCTCATGTAGGAACCCCTATTTAAAAGGAGTTTCCCTCGAGGTGGATGACAATATATGTATATATATATATATATATATATATATATATATATATATATATATATATGTATGTATGTATATATTCTTAAAAAAAGATGATTAATATTAGAATCATATCTTAAATATTTTTTTCAGAAATCATTAGAATAATATCATCTGACACGTGTTGTTTGAATAAATTATTAATGTCACTTTTTAAAATAAATTAAAATTACACTATCAAATTATTTTTCCCACATTTAAGCCTTAGAGTATGTAATAATGGTATACCGATGATTCCGAATTTTTCACACTCCGTAGCACAAGTTCAAAATCAAAGAAACATTTTTGACTTTGGTGCTCAAGGCTCAATCGTGAGGTTTTTTTTATTGTTTGCGCTTAGGTTGTTTTCTTAGGTCTCCTAATTTACACACACACACACACACACACACACACACACACACACACACACACACACATATATATATATATATATATATATATATATACAGAGACAGAGGCAAGGTAAGAGCTAGAGAAAGAGAGATAATGGCTACGAGTGCCAAATGTCGATGATATATATATATATATATATATATATATATATATATATATATATATATTTAAGAAAAGTATTGCTCTGTAAGGTCAGTTACATTGAGCTCTTTACCAGAAAAATGTAAATGTTCACAGCTGAATGTTTTTTGGGTTTTTTTGTCCTCACGGAATTATTCCCGAAACCGGTTTAACTGGACTGAATATATATATATATATATATATATATATATATATATATATAGTGATTTACACAATAAAAGAAGGGTTACTTTTTGTACAAATATACCCTCGACACGTTTACATTTTACCTTTTATTTTGATTTTCTTTTTTTTTTTTTTTGAGAGGTGGTTGCATGTGTTAACCAATCAGTGCTTTTGTTTGAGATTGATTTTAAAAAAGATCCTTGAGATGACCGACGCAGTGTTGAAAGAATCGAACTCAACATAATCTATGAACTGTTTTCCTCTCTAGGGCGTCAAAAATACATTTTTAATCAATTGGAACCTCAGATAAATCAATCCACTTCTCATCGAATACATATTTATAAATACATTGAGGAAATAGATTAATCTTCCGTAGATATTGATACGTTCTTATTTCTTATCCAAACTTTAGTGTTTATCTCTCTTAAGAGAAAATGTAACATTCTATTCCTTCAATTCTTATTTAATTTCACCATGTTTTGGATATTTTTCACGAGGGAAAACATATCTTCTTGTTTAATTTTTTAGTTTGTTGACTTTTTTCCAGAAAATATTTTTACGACTAAGCCAAAAAATTGTGTACTGAATTTTTATTATCTTTCCATAAAATAAGGATGAAACGTTACTTTCGCCCAATACATAGGAAACCACATACACCCAGAAAGTAATATATTGTCTGCTTAAGTTTACCAAAATCACAGCATAGAATGCACTTACTTTTCCCCTTTGTAATGTTGATATTGGGGCATATTAATGCTCTCTTATTACCTTTTCTTACAAGAAAAGATTAAGTAGGTAACTTTATTGCTTTATCTATAAACCTTTCACTCTGGTTAAAAAAAATAAATATACCTATTTTATAGGACTGATTTATTTTATCCATTACACATTTTTCATAAATATCCATCCCCCCCCTCTCTCTCTCTCTCTCTCTCTCTCTCTCTCTCTCTCTCTCTCTCTCTCTCTGTGTATGTTTGGAATGGTGCATCTAAAACAAATTTTTTATTCCACGCTGCTTTTATAAACAAGGCGTTGACTAGAGCAGCGGCCGAATGTCGCTGCTAAAATCCGACCAGTTAAAATCATGGGCATCGACGAGCGCTGATTGTTGTTTTATTACATATTAAGCCTTTTCAATTATTACTGCTAAATCCTGTGTATATACGTATATGATTTTTTTCTGTGAAAATTTAGTAGCTAGATTTATTTTTAAGCGAGTTTGAGCTTGATTTGTTGTACACAGCTAAATGGCTTCAATTATTTAAAACATGAAACATTCTGTTTGATATTAATCGTTTGTTTTCACACAGATTGTTTTAAGTATTTCTGATTAACGCTAGTAAGTTTATTTAACAAGTATTTCTATCTAATATGAACAAGTTGCCGACAGCTGTATGATTTCAAACATTTTGTAAATGACTGAAGACAAGTAAAACCTGGCAGTATTTCTATAGCTTGAAAAATCTTGAGCTCTATTTCAAAATCCATTTTGAATTAGCCTAACCAAACAAAATTTAGTTGATATATATATAGTATATATATATATATATATATATATATATATATATATATATATATATATATATATTTATATATGGGTGACTGTTATTTACTATGATAAAAGATGTGCTCAAGGCAGAGCTAGAGAAGGCCTCACTTGCCAATCACAATAAAAGCCCTGTTTTACCTGCGATATAAAATTCCAGTAAAACGTGGTGTAATCAAAATAACGATGAACACCGAATAGTTTTGTCTCGTGTATTTGACCGTAACATTGGGCCTGGAATTAATGGCAATGAGGGGGTACTCCACATTATGCAAAGCTTTAGGACTGGTGTATTTAAATATAATTCCTAGAAAATTTGGTGTGGGCATCTGCAGTAGTACATTCGGCCATTTCAGCAACACCAACCGATAGGACCGAAACGAAATGTAAAATGGTCCCTAGATAAATCCAGAAAAAAAAGAACGAAGGAAACCACGATGTGTTTATTAAAAAACAGAAATAACTTACAAACACAAATAAATGATTCAATGGAAAAAGCGACAAAAGAAACAAAGAAGAAAACCAAGGACTAGTTTGTTATATGCGATAAAAAATGTGGGCGGACTTCTTCAGCTCTTGTCGTAAACAAACAAAAGGTTACCGTATGAAAAATATCCAAAATGGAAGTTGGAAATGAAATGGAAATATTTATAACATTAACAAAATAGAACGCTTGTCAAGAAAGTACCCACTGTTAGCAGTGACTACTTAGTCAGCATAAATCCCCCCACCCTCTTAATAGTGTCCAACGTATTCATAAGGAATGGAACATACCCTGTAATGTTCATCAGTAGGATATATAAGTAAAAGTAAAGTTGGCGACCATAGTCGAGGGTAACCCGAAGGCTCCCTTTTCGATAGCTACTACACCAAGATGTAGGGGAGGGTGCTACTCCTTCCCTGGATGGCTCTACTTTACCCTTGATCCGCACCTTATAATGCTGAGTTTTAAGCAAGGAGGCATCAAGTACCATTTTTGGAGTCTTTGGTATGACTCAACCTGGGATTGAACCCAGGTCTCCCGGGCTATTGGCGAACACTCTAACCGCTAGGCCAATGTCCGGTAAAGTAGGATATATAGAGATCTTTAAACTCTATCTCTTCTCTTTTTTTGAATCGAAAATTCTTCGTTGACACACCGCAATGTCCCCAAAACAACCTATTATTACTGGTATTCTCTGACGAAGCATCTATTTTTTAGAATCCCGCTGCCACTTAAATGGCTCGCTGTTTAACTCGACGTCGCAGTCCTTCACAATTTAAAAGACCGTCAAACTAACCATAGTTTAGTAAAGAACTGCATTCAACTTTATTAAGAAAGAGCTAATTTTTCGTTGAACGAGGTAAACTGTTTATTTTTTAATAAAAAAAATAACAGTTTACTTCTACGAATATCAGTAAAAATATGGGGTGGATGCATGCTCGTGTGTGATAAGACGACTGGATTAAAGACGGACAATTATTGAAAATCACCAAGACTAATAACTGAAAGCAGACAATTCCACCATAAAATTATAATTTGCCTCTATATTTTAAAACCTGACAATTTTATTGTTTGACTACGGTGTATTTTCTACGTAATTTTATCTTAAAATCATTCAGTAATTATTTCATCAGATTTTGCCGAATAAAAATGGACCTCTGGTAGATAAACACGCAGCAGACGTTGATGTATTAGTATAAATATATGGGTGGGTTAGATTTTGCGTCTCTTATTATTTCAATAACTGTATAATAAAAACATGAAACTATGCTTCTAAATCTTTTCGTCACTTCCATAAGAAATAGATATGATTCATTTAAACGATCGCTCGTAATTTACACGTGAATCCTACGTTGCCTTTGGCTATCCAATACCAGGAACGCGTGCAAGATAGACATTTTTCATTAATTTTATGAAAGGTGTTTACCGACTTCAAAGAGATGGGGAAATCACTCCTGCTGGCTTGAGTGGCGTGAGTAGAAAATGCCAAGTTGTCAGTTCTATCTATCAATCTCTCTCTCTCTCTTTCTCTCTCTCTCTCTCTCTCTATATATATATATATATATGTATCTCTCTTTATACACACACACACACACACACACACACACACACACACACACACATATATATATATATATATATATATATATATATATATATTCAAGAGAAAGAATGGTTACGAGATCAAGATATTAAGGACAGTGTCCTAATCATGCAGCAAAGGGTGTTTCTTTTCAAGTCACGTAAAACCTGTCAGTAAGTCTTTAGCCTAAAATTCGTGAGGTTAGTTTCAAAATCTTTTTCCAATTTCGAATTTTAACCCTATCGTATAAGTCGACCCCTACTTTTGTCGAGAATTTTTCAAGCTTTAAAGGTCCACTTACTCCAATTTATGAGGTTATTTAAAAATATAAAAATACTTGAACAAAAAACTAACACACAAATAAACAAAAAAACAAACAGATAGCCCAATTGTCATATAATATAATCACTCATTGTAATAAAATACAAGGAAAACTTAATCGATTCTTTATTTGTTATCATCTAAATGATAAAGTTGAAACGTGCTAATAAGGGTTAATGCTGTTTTGGTAAAGTGTTTTCAATTTATTCAGTTTTGTTCGTGGGAGATAAGATTACGCAGAAAAAAAAAGATTTTTTTCATCGCATCATAAAAGTATGTTATTTTCACTGAATACTGGGAAGGTTTATCTGCACTACCCTTCCTTAATAGGCTCTCTCTCTCTCTCTCTCTCTCTCTCTCTCGCTCTCTCTCTCTCTCTCTATATATATATATATATATATATAATGCTTGATTGTAGGTCTAATGAGAGAATAAAATATTTTAAAATGAGTAGGTCCACGAAGAGATTCATATTTTTTAGAATTCATTTCTTTCTTTATTTTGTTCTTACATAGGTCCATGTTTTCAGCTTGATGCTTTCTTCAGAGGATATGTATCGTACAAGGCCTGATTAAGGGTGTATTCAATGAGACTTAAACTCACTCGTGTTTGTTGTTTGAATGGTTTTTAGTTGGCTATTTTTTTTTAATGAATGCCGGTCCTTTCTTTTTCTTAGAGTATCAACACGAGTGATTTCACTTTACATTGAATACCTCATAAGGTAGGTCTTGTGTCACACATTTTCTCTGACGAAAGCACAAGCTGGGAACATACACGTATGTAAGAACAACATTAATAAATAAATGTTTAAAAATAGAAATCTCTTGGTTAGCCTACTCATTTTAATATATATATATATATATATATATATATATATATATATATATATATATATATATATATATATATATCATATGTTCTACTGTCGTACTGTTTTCCATTAGACTAGTGTGTCTAATATTATATTTCATGACTTAAGGCACATAATCATAATGTATAGTTGACACCGGTGACTAGTTGAAACCAACGCCAGCGAAGGAAATTTAAACGCCTATTTATCACATTTGTTTTTGTTATATATATATCCGCTTAACGGCTACCGAGAGCTCAATTCATTTGAAGAGCCTTGCTTTACGCTAGTGACAACCATTACTTCCTTCGCTAGAGAGCTCAACGCCACTGGGGTAGGGGAGGTAATATATTGTCATCCACACACAGACTGTTTCATTCTATCAGAACTCATCAGTGTGGTTCGCAGGCTAGATTCCCGAAGCTGCAATCAAAACCTCGCTGACTGTAACGCCAATCCAAGATTCTACCACTCAGCCACGAGGAAACCAGCGATAGCAAAGGATATTTTAACGCCTATGTATTATCGCATTTGTTTTGTTTACATATATCCGCTTAACGGCTTCCGCGAGCTCAATTCATTTATATATATATATATATATATATAATTAAGATTTTTGCTAGGAGGGCATTATATGATAATAATAATAATAATAATAATAATAATAATAATAATAATAATAATAATAATAATAATAATAGCACCCTAGCCAAATTCTTTGAGAAAAAACAAAATTAAGGTTAGCTACGGTTGCACAAACTACATGTCACAGATAAAAATTAAAAAATTAAAAAAAAACGCAACAGAAAATCGCATCCAACAACAGTACAACACACCCCTTCAACCAATGCAATTGTAGAATCAAAAGCTCATGCCCCCAACCGGTAAAAACAAACAACTCCGTCAAACATTACATCGTTGCAATGGAGGGCACCATGAAACTAAAAATCTACAACCATAATCTTTCATTCAAAAACAGACACTACGCATGTAATACCTCCTTATCCACGTACATATGGCAGCTAAAAGACATAAACATCTCTCCTACAATCACCTGGGAGATACTAAAACGAGCACCCTCCTACTAGATAAAAAAAAATCTGAAATCCTTTCAAAATGTAGGCTCACACTTCGATCCATACACATAACCCATCTAACATTACAAGTATATATATATATATATATATATATATATATAAAGAAGACCTAGAGCACCGTAAGTACAAGTAATCCCCAAAGCAAACACCCACGCACACACAGAGAAGAAAAATAAATATTAGTGAAACTCAAAACCTCTCCAACACACGCACACACACGCACACACACACGCACACACACACGCACATCGATAAAAACATATCAAAGAGGAATAAAGCAGACTAAAGTAAATACACGCCAGGAAAAAGGAGAAATAACCTCTATATAAAACCCACAACCGAACGGAAAAAAACATTCAAACTGCGAACAAGAGTGAGTACAAGTCTCATTGATTACCCCATTAACGAAATCAACAACCTGGAAACATACACAAATATAACACGTATGTAAGAACAAAATAAATAATTTCCGAAAATACAAATCCCTTCGTGGACCTACATATTTAAAAATATATTTTATTCTTCCTTTGGACCTACAACAAACATATATATATATATATATATATATATATATATATATATTTGATTAAAAAGTTTAGCTCAATTTTCTGGGACAGTAGAATACATCTTTTGCACCTCTTCAAAGGCCTAAGACCCCAACCAGAGTTGGTCCAAGATATGATAGTAAACCACATGATGGTTCTTTAGTTAATATTAAGTACTGTGACGGCAAATTCTTTAAAATCCCAAAACGGGACTTTATTTTCGCACGTGTGAAGACGGGGCAGGTTGGCACTTGATCCCTTGTGGAATAAGTCCTTGTTCAGAGTTTTTTTCTCAGGCATATAAGAACTGGCATATTATGTGGGGGATCGATTTAGGGCTATACTGACCGCCGCTGGCAAGGGGTTCCAATTTTCACACTATACACACACCCACCAAGGCCGCTAGTCTTCCTCCCCTAGAACAATGGAAGATATGGACTTCTAGGTTTAGACGTAATAATATTATATTGTAGTAGTCGGCAACTCCGGTTCCCCGTATAAGAATTTGAAGGAATTTATAGGACAATTTTAAGCGAGCATATCATAAGGCGAATAGAAGCTGAAAAAGAAACATAAAATAACAAATTCGTAGCAGACGCTGCAAATAATAACTTCAAGCACGTGGGAACATTAAAATATATCAATCTTTTACTACACATAGATATACACCTTCAACGTGTCAAATATATCATAAATGAACAGTCCATGAACATAAATGTCTTTTTTCTTTTCTTTTCTTTCGTTTTCAGTCTTTCTTCAAATTGAGAGAGAGAGAGAGGGTATATAAAATTGGGTATAAGGAGAAACAGTCCCAAAGTTACTTATCTTATTTAGATGGATTCCTGTGGAGAATCTTTCTTATTTTACGGGCTGACAGACTTTATCTTATTTTTTTAGTACTTGCTAGAAGATATTTATCGTCTTCTTTTACCCGGAGTTCTTTAGTTCCGTCCGCCACGAACCCTGTCCAACAACTAACTTTCTTATTGTCTATTTCCACTGACGGGAAGGAGTCCCCACTTCCGTTTCAGAATCCCAGCCAATCGTTTGGCTTCTCTCTTCTTCCCCCTTGGCCAGACGATCCGTTAGGGCTACTATATGTCACCCCGTATCCCATTCTTTTTCCATCAGGTCACCAAGTACAAACATCAGTTTTTCCATTCTTACTTGGATTTGTTACTTTGGGATTGACCCACATTCCTATGATGTCTTAACGGTCATTCTCTGATGGCTTGCCACTGTTAATTCAAACACGAGGATAGTAGTAATCTTATTTCTATCGTCTCAGTGGGACACCACGTGACAGTACCCACATCATTGTCATTACTCCATGTTTAGCTCTGAATCGGAGTGGTAGTACTTATTAAGTGTCAGCTGTTGGTTAAATAACACTGTTTAATATATACTATAAGTGAAATCATTCAAGTGTGAACAAACGATGTATAACAATACTTGATCTCCTTTAATTTTGTGCTAACTAATGAACACAAACTTGTTTAAAAAGTAAATGTACCTTCAAATTATTTCCTAAAGCATCATATGTATAAACTAATATGACCTAAAATAACCCTCTAGGGTACCACTAAAGTAAACAACTTGTCCTAAAAATGTTCTATTTCATTATATCACACATGCATAATTTTAATATATATATATATATATATATATATATATATATATATATATATATATATATATATATATTACAAAAATCCTTGTATCTGAGTAGCCTGAACAAGCGAAATAAATGTGTTTTGGAAATGGAATACTACATCTTAATTTCATGTTTTTTAAACAGTATATATATATATATGTGTGTGTGTGTGTGTGTGTGTGTGTGTGTGTTTGTGTGCATATCTGTAAGACACATATAGAGAAAGTGAGAGAGAGAGAGAGAGAGAGAGAGAGAGAGAGAGAGAGAGCAAGAGAGAAATCTAGAGACAGAGTATGTGCGATTGCGTGTGTGTGGATTGATAGATTCGCCGAAATGAATAAAGAATTCTCGAATGATTGCGAAAAAACATATTTTCACACAGAAAAATGTATGACAGAGGGAGTAAAATTGACAACGCATGATAAATATGAGTGCGATTTAATGAATCTCTAGCGTGGCTGTAAGGAGTAAAAAAAAAGTGACAAACTTTCCTGGGAGAACATAAAACAATCCATTTCACAAACAGTATCTAAGCTAGAAACTATGACACATTTCATTATTAAATGTAGAAAGACCGCTCCAAATCAACCGACTTCTTTGATAACATTTTACATCTATTTAAGGTAAAAAGAAAGAAAAAAAATATATAAAAAAGGAAACCATGTCTGAGAAGCAATCGCGATGTTTGAACAGACGATATTATTGGTTTGAGGCAAATATTTATACATACTACACGATTCTGTTTGCCAATACGACAAAACTGGGAAAAAATATATTAAAAAATATCAGGACATGAAGTAATCATTCAATACGGTCGACTAATTCCTTCCATGTCTTTGCTGAGAATGCTAACACTAAGTAAAGACAAAACTAACAGAGGTAAACGTTCAGAAACTGGAAACGAGGCAATTTCATTCGTAAGATAAACATCTTGACGCACTGCAATCCATTCCTGAAATGACTGTAATATTGCATCTGAAAATAAGATGCAAATAAAAAAAAAGTAAATAAATATTAAGTATAAGAAAATGAAAATTGCCGAATATTTGTTTAGAAGTTAGTATCGGCCTTTTGAGAAAAATAAAATTAAGCATACGTCGTAATAAAAAAAAATATTAAGTAAGCGAAAATAATTAGTTTCACAGAATATATTGGATTAATATCTAAGCAAATAGAGATTAATAGATATTTAATGGATAATCTAGAGACAGTTATCTTGATGCCAAGATAGATAGATAGATAGATAGATCGATATAATTTTTAGTAAGATAGATGAATACGAACAGATTAAGGTATATCTATAGATATGAACTAAAAAAAAACATTGGAGGTGTTCTGGATGTAAGGGCCGCTGTCGTAGTGTACAGAAGTTCAAAATATAGACGAAACTGTTGGCATTTTACATTGCGATGATATCATTAGGAAAGTTATGAACCCAATTATTCTCATTCTAGCCCTATGGTAAATAGTAGAGCAGACTGGGCTATTCAACATTCACATAGCAACCACTCAAAGAGGAAGAAAACTCTGTATCCAAACCTGTTAAATTCCACTTAAAAATAACCTTTTGTCGCATTCTGGTTGTACGGAGAGGCAGATAAAAAAACATAAGCTGACTATAGTATATGTATACCCATTGTGTAATGGTTGTCGTCGTGGTAAATGGACACGGTGACACGAGTTGAATTCCTGAACGAAGCTTATTATATTTCAACTAGAAGAAATACTTTAGGGAAAGTTTTGATTCCAGTTATTCTCCATATAGTTGGGTAAACTGATTTCTTTAGCTTTGGTTAGGCAACCAGTGAAGGAGAATGAGAACTCTGATTTCAAACCTGTTGAGATCCCCTTGAAATTGAATTTTTTTCACATAATGCTCGTGCGGAGGGGTTGATAAATACATACTTACATATATACATACAAACATCTAAAAATAGACTGATACACATATATTGAGTTATATTCTCTTCTTCTATCTCGACAAACATCTCTCACCCTTACATTCATTTGTCAATGGCTGCATCTCCACTCACAGGGTATGATACAATATTGTATCATACCCTTTTTTCTTATGTTCTCAAGTTGTTTTAAGTTCTGAAATGATCTAGGGGTCATCACCTGTCAATTAGAGTAGGAGACCCAACATTTTTCGTAACCGTTTCAAACTATCTACACTACATGCAAAAAAGGTGACATTGCCGCTCCATTATCTAACCGAAAGACCGTCAAATTAGTATATAGCTCAAATTCCCTACACTCCCCCCTCTCTCTCTCTCTTTTACTCAATCTTTTTCTCTCTCTCTGTCTCTCTGTCTCTCTCTATCTATCTATCTCTTTATTGGTCTCTTTCATCATTCGTCTCCATACGCTAATGGTAAGTTCAAGAGACGGCATTCAGTATCACTACGGAATAATGAATGTTTGAAAACTCAATAGATTCCTAAAGTGGAACCCAATACCTATTTTTTCGAGGGATATGCTTATGAAGCTGTAGTTTTTATCTGTATTTTTGCTTTTATAGCCCAATCAGCGGGTTCATGCTATTTTTTTTTTAATTCTGAGATACTTCGCAGGCGACAATAGTTAACTTGCTGCAAACTTTTGAAAAATAACTACTATAATAATTACAGAAATATTTTCGCTCTAAAATTATAAAAAAACAACGTTTAGCCAATGGAATTCATAGATAAATCATTAACTTTTTTTAAAACTAATTTCGATCCTGCTCAAAAAGTATAAGTAAACGAAGAAATAAATATTCCCTCCGTAAGTAATGAATGTTGAATTATAAAAAAAACATTTCAGTTCACGTCTTCTGAATGAAAATCTATATCATTTTCGCCTAAGAATGCATTTCATGTCAATTCGTATATTTTTTTCTGGAATTGTTTATTTACATTTACATTTGCGTGAAACAATTTTTATTTACTTCCTGCCGATAGAATATCAGCTGTTTTTTCATATACGTTAAGACATGAATACATTTTCTCTTTCATATATTTAAAAACCCATACAAAGACATTTAAACACGCAGTGTGAATCCCTTTATTTTAATCTAACAATTATTACTATACTTCATTGCCAGAGTGTTAACTATATCGATTAAAAATATCTACGTTCAGTCGACTACTATCTTTACTTACAAGGAAAAGCGTCGTACTTTTGTTTTTCAGGTAACTTTTCAGTTAATTTAAATAAATGAAATTAATAAGATTTATAGATGGAATATTAATTCCTTTATTTACCTCTGTATTTACTAAGAATGAAAGTTTTTGCTGTTTGGTAGATAGGGTGTGTGTCCATGTTTCAATGTTCTCTGAAGGAACTTACTCCTGAGGTTACCTCAGTATTTTTCGTAGTGCCCAACCAGTCTGGCTCGTCTTACATGGATGCTTTGCCAGATGGGAGGCAAGTTGCCGTCCCACTGCTTTTTTGTAGTTTGCTACATCAAGGATCTATTTAAAATATCACAGAATCCTTGTGTAATTCCTACCATGCTTTTTTCTTATATTGTTTCGATAGAGTCATAATGTAGTAAACTTATAGGAGTATTGACAGCGCAACAGATTAGAAGAATACTATTTCTACTTTATCCGAGAAATCAGATTTCCTTATGGACTATAACCTATTAAAAGCAGTCCAGGCTTTACTTAATAGTATTTTGACGTGGCTTCCAATACATGTGTAAAAGGGGATGAACGCAAGAAACTCTACTACCATATGTAGGTAGCCGTCGAGAGAAAGAGAGTATGGTAACCGAAACAACCACGTCAGCGATAAAATGATAAGCAGCATATCCTGGTAAGAAAAAAGGAAAGCAGATACAGATCGTGATTTTTTCATGGTTCTAACATACTTATAGCTGGGTCGCGTGAAAGGTCCTCTTTAAAGCACACCCCACCAAAAAATGGGGCTCGTAAACCTTTGTTTCCTTACATCTTCCAGGCTGGTGTTCAACCGTACATCTTTACCTTATCACGCCTCGACTCAACTGCCTAAAAGACATGGGTCGTCCCCTCTCTTCCCCCTGTCGTATCGTGGGTCAAAACATCTGCTTCCGCTCGATCCGCTTGTGCATACACGATCCTCAGACCTCCATTTTTCCCAAGTTTTTCAAACTACAACAAGGCCTTGGCCTGGCTGATCGGGATTGTCTGTTTTATTTATTTATTTATTTATTTATCTATTTATTTATTTAAATTTTCTCTGGGCCATTCAATTATGTTCCAATGTTGCTACCGTTGTATAAGAACTGGTCAATTCTTTTCTGAGTTTTAATGAGGAGACAGCTCCGTTTTTAATAAAACATCTGGAATGCTTTATTTGTGTTCACGTAGAGACTAATGGCTCTTGCTGCCAACTTCAGACAATTCAGCGGTGATTCAGCTTCAGCATGTGTGTATTTAAAATACGTTAGATCCCCTGTCTACTCAGAACCACTTACAGTTTCTGTGGATTTCCGTTTACTTCAAAGTAAAATCATCTTAATTGAAAACATATTGCTGAAATCGTATTAAGAAAAAAAGCAACTTGAATTGTTTGTATCTATTAGTTTGAAAGAGAGAGAGAGAGAGAGAGAGAGAGAGTAGGAGAGAAAAAGATGTTATTTGATTGATTGGATGATGGATTGATCAGTTTTAACGACACATCACCCTGTCTGAATTTATCTTTTGTCCTGGGGTTAGAGAATCTCATTCATAATACTCTCATATTTACATTGTTTTCTATTGTTGTTTCTGAAGTGTTTATTCTTTGTACACAATCCTATCAAATATGCATAAACATTTTTTTAAGTTTAATTAGACCTACAAATGGGGCCCTAATAATTACTGACATACAGAATTTAAATGGATCTGGGAGCAATAATTGTAAACGGGTCAGATATTCTACTTTTTCCGCACCTTCAGACCTGGAGTCTCAAAACCAGATGCTGTTTAGTGTCATATCCAGTCCCACATTTTTGAGTAGGATATCTCTCCTCCCAGCTAGATATACAGTTTGCGAACTATAAGACCTAGAGATTTAGGGTCTATTTTAGGAGGCGCTTTATCCACAGGGTCTGTCATTATTCATGGGACTTATGTGACTGATAATAACTCTACTAATAAAAATGTTATGTTCTATTTTGTTTCAGATTTTAAAATAGATTACCATAACGAATATTAATCCTTGATCAAAACGCCATGGACAAGAGAGGAAAAACATTTTGAGTCACAACTTATTTGGAGAGAAAATCATTAAAATCTATTTCAAAATAGATGCAATGATTTATTACTGAGACAAGAAACTCAAAAAAAAAATAAAAAGATTGCATGCTCTAGAAGCTGATATAATTAGAAAAAAAAAACATTGATTTGAGGTCTCAAGCTCAATAGGTACGTGTTTTTACTGGACGTATTCCAAATGGCTGTCATTGCTCTTATCTCAGCAATAAATCAAAATCATATAAATGGGTTGCATCTATTTTGAGACACCCTGTATATATTTTTTGTGAGCTTCGATTATAGACGTGATATGGTCTAATATGTTTTTTTTTTTTATTTCTTTCTACTTATGGGTAATTTTGCTTCTTTGTTAATGTCATGTTTTTTTTTAGCAAAAATCTTATTTTATCGGGAATAGTTTATTTTAATCTATGACTTTATGTTTGCAGACGACGGTGATTGGTTCGAAATATTCTTAATCACAAAATATTTTCTCTTCTATGTATTCATTGAATTGCAACTATATACATACTCATCTTGCAGAGTATAAGAAGACATAATCCGATTCTGTGTACAATTTTGGGTTTCCGGTTAATCAGAGCGTATCTCTATAAATCTAATATCTAAATATTCCCGGTATGTCTATTTACTACTTGAGTTGGAAACCCAATAATACTTATGGACATGGCACTTTAATAACTCAGATATATATTAATCAAGAATAGAATTTCCCCTAATCGAATATTACTATATACAACTCTTAAAACAAACGTCTATCTGTTATAACACAATGACGTATAGTCTGAAAGGTATGAGTGATAAATATTAAGTCACTTTTATCTTCACATATTACATTTCTCCAGTTGTTATTGGCTCAGCCAGAAATAAGCTGAACATGTCCAGATCGAAGCATCAGATATAGACGCTGAATGATGTGTTGCACATTTAATATGACAAAGAGAAGCTCGAAGTGATATCTTTGCAATATCTAATATTCATGTAAGCAAACAACATGGTTGGAATAGTTAAAGAAACTAGTGAAGAGTTAATGAAAGTAAATTAATCCTTTCCACCAGTGAAGCTGTTAAACTGTTTCTTTCAATAGAAAGGCATTATTCTTTTTTGTTTAGGGAATAGCAGATAAATCGAAAGTATTTTTTCGTGCAGGTTGCACGAAGAGACATTAATACTATTTCTTTTCCGTGTTTTTTTTTTTTTATTTCCATTCTCTATTTCTAAGTCTCATCGTACATCATATTTCCCTTTCACTCTTTCATTTATAAATATATGGGATTGTTCCTTCTCAACCGTTCTGTCGAAGTTCCCATGGCGTAATGGCTAAAGTTCTGTACTGCAAAATCGTACTGAGTGTGCTCGATCTTCAGTCATGCTATTGCGTTCAGTTTTAGAATAAAACAATTGGACATGGAATGGGGCCCTTAGTCTTTCCCGACTGTGTGTTAAATTGTACTATTTTTGCTCTTCTATAAGGATAGATTTGGAGTCAAATAACCCACGAAGACTGATATGCCATTAAATAAAGATAGCTAAGCATCCCCTGTAACTCATAGCTCTGATTCTGTCAGCTCCACACAATTGAATACTGTTTGGTTGTTTTGTGATAATCCACTTTACGCAATATTCTTGACTAAATATCACAACAGGAAACACCATTAGTTTAATTATTTTACTCAACAATGTTGACTTCATCGAAATAGAAAAAAACATAAAATAAATTGCATTTTCCTTAAAAATACTCCGGAAATTAACTTAAAACGATAATAGACTCTAAAAAGAATTTAGGCTACGATAAGACGCATTGAAGATATTCTTAAAGTACAATACAAAATTTACAAAAGGAAAGTTAAAAAAAATGTACGACAACACTTTGACAATTTTATCTATTATTCTTAAAAAGAAAATTTATATTCTTTAAATTATTTAATGTCTTGACGAATGTTATATTCTTCCAAGCGTTGTCTGTGCTGATTTTACAATGCTTGACGTCATAATTAAGGCTTTTTTAAAGGGTAAATCCCATAATAGGTTATAGTGTTGATTATTTTACGTTTGTTCTTTTGTGTTATATCAACTATTCTTGAAAGTTTTCAAAAAAACTTTTCTGAACAAACAGGATTCTACTCGCGATGAGCTCTGGTCGAATCTCGTTGAGAGCAGTTAGAATTTAAAAGTAAGATATAAAAAAGATTCAATTTCAATTGTCATATCGACAAAAAACGCTCACGTTTGTATATATATATATATATATATATATATATATATATATATATATATGTATAATCGTTATCATGTCACTCTACCAACATGGATCTCCCTGACCCTCTCCCGCCACCCGACCCTATACTCCATTGCTCCCGGCACGGTGACGGTTGTATATAGGGTCTAGCTGGTCGTCCTGCCTTTCCTTGTCCATGTGAAGAGACCCACAGGAATATGTCGCTTTTCAGTCCCTCTTTAATTCTCAAGCAGTGTCCCGCATGTCTGGTTCGTTTAACTCGGATAGTTTTCGTGATAGATGGTTGGTGGCCGTTCAGCGCCTGATTTGTGGGGTGCTATCTCCAGGACTCGTTCAATATTGCTCGAAGCATTCTTGTGGAATTGCCGTCAAGTTTTTTCTCTATACGATAAGTTAGAGTTGATGTAGGGTATCCATATAGTAGTAATGAGACGACCGCTGTTTGGAAAAAAAATGCGTTTTATTTTATCGGTCAGGTCTGACTTACATATGACCGATCGTCTATCAATGACTGTCCATGCCGAAGTTAGTCGTGTGTTGATGTTTGTCTCGGTTAATTAGACACTAATTCCTCGGTAAGCGTCCACTACTTTAAGAGAACTACCATTTAGTGTGGAGATGTCGCCTCTTTGATTAAAGCATATGTATTCCGTCTTGTCAGCGTTGCCTATGCCAGCAGCTACTCATTCCAGACAATGCTATGTCATAGGCGTAGTCCCCGTCCGTAATTGTTTGTGAGCGGTATCTTCTGCTTCTTTACTAGGCCAGTTTGAAACCGTTATCATTCATTTTATCAATAGTCGTTCCAAGCACGTAGTCTTGGCGGATGATTAACAGGTATGGGGTTAATGTGTCTTCTTGCAGCACACCGGCTCCATATTCAAAATTGAGATATCGTTGATCGATTTCTCCGAAAGTCATTTTGGTCCTTACTAAGTATCTTCTCAATTTTGGGTTCTATACATTTGAGGAATAGAGCATATTAGATCTTGGGTACTATGCAAATAAGGGTTATACCGTAGTAGCTCTTGGCTATTCCGAGGTCACCCTTCTAAAGGAAGGGAAGGATCCATCCCTTTGTCTCTCTGCCTGTTGTGTTTCGGTTATATAAGGCATTACAGTGTAGGAGCAGAATGTCGTCGAATTCCCTGGTCTTCCATACATCTGGGAGTATTTCGTCAAGCCCTGCTGCTTTCTTTTTTGAATTTTTCTTAGTACTGAGTTGAGTTCTTCTTGCCTAAACTGTCTTAGTTTGATGCTCGATTGATAACTAATATTTTTCGTGATTGGCTTATGAGTAACTTTCGGGGGTTTTACTTGTAAATTCTCGAAATGTTGTTTCAACAGGTATATTCGTTCTTCTTGACTGGTAGCTTTCAGTTTAGCTTTCCCAATGCTCCTTCTTCTGCTCACTTCGTTTTCTGTTTGCCATGCTATCCTAGATTGTATATCTTCCACCGAGTTTCTAATATTATTGATCTAATTTTGAATGTATTCTGTTTGTTCTTTTAGGCATTTGTAAGCTAATTCATTTAATGCGTTTTTCAGTTTTAGGGCATTGATATTGGTTGATATTGGTTAGTGCATTTGGAAGCAGTTTTCACGTCTGCCCGCCTTTTTTAAACTTATATGGTCTCCCATGAGACTCTGGGTTTAACTCTTTGTTTAGTTGGTATGTATTCAGCTGCTGCTTCTGAGTGAGCATTTTCGAAATTCTCATATTCGTTATTCGGAGTAGGTGTTTCTGATATCTCTTGTAGTGCATCGAATTTGTTTCTTAGTCTTAACGTATATATATCGCTAACATCCCTGTTATTAAGCAGGGGTCCGTCCGGTGGCTGTTGTTCGGGCCGCATTCCTTCGTAGGTTTAGTTGTGTCTTTGCCGTGACAATTCGGTGATCGGGGACACACCCTCGAAAGAGGAATATGCCTCACAATTCAATTCGCTATTATTCCATTTCTTATTTATAAAGACGTAGTCTATCTTAGCATTATTAGCGTAGGTGTCGGTCCAGGGGTTTTACTTTCTTTTCTGAAATTTGGTATCAGGCATGTTAATCTATTTTTTAGCGTAACATTTGTTAGATGTTCCCCATTTCTATTTGACAAGTTGTGTATGCAGTGTTTTTTTTTTTTTTTTTTGGTTTACGTTTTTACCAATTTGGGCATCCATGTTTCCACCGATGACGGGAACGTTGTGTTTCGGGATGCATATATATATATATATAAGTGTGTTTTTTTTGTGCGTGTATTATTAACACGCATGAATCAATGACAACGTAAATCTGAAAGTGGTACTGTAAATCGATCGAAGTTATCCTGAGTTGGAAGTTTAATTCAATTATTAATAGTTTAATTTCCATGAAAACCTGATAGCATGATGGCGTCACATGCACAGCAACACCCACACCTACACACATGCGCGCACACAGTCACCCATAAACCCACATATACGAACACACGCACTTACACATACACAAAGATACTCATATGCACACACGTGCATATATGCACATACGTGTATATACATTTGCATACACATGAATACTAACGTATGCTCACATACACACACGGACTAACGCATACATCCGTGCACATAAACACATAGAGCCGAATGACTAGATAAAATTACTGTATGCTGGGAAAGACGGGGGAATCGCTTACGCATCATAAAAAACGAGTTACATACCTACAATGACTAAGCTTTTCGCTTATATGTGGCACTAGACTGTATGAATGGAGCCCTAATTGAGACTCGAACTCTTCTCTGAAGGTTTGCTAGTCTAGCCATCACACTACTCGAGGTGCCCACAAAATACTAAGCAATCTCAATAAAAATAAGTTAGTCACCTGTATTGATATCAGCATAAGTCTCATACTGACACTGTAAATCGTTTGTAAGGATCTAAAGCCAGACCTTATCCATATTATAGATGATTCTTTTGTTTATCGGAATGGGATACCAGAATTAAACGTTAGACTTTTATTTAATTTACTAAAACTAAATATAAAACTGTCTCAACTTTTAAATGGATTTTTCATCTTTTCCTGTAATTCAAAATCACATCAATAAATGAACAATTCGTTGCAAAGGTCTTGAACATTAACTTCCCCGTTCATTTTCATAGAAATTCTAATCTCATTCACGGTCAATGTAATGTCGTGTAATTTTATCAGGTGATTCAAATCTTATACTATTGAATCAACGGTTGTGAATACAACTAAAGATTATTTGAAGTAGTTGCATGTTGATATGTCATTTCCACAATGAGACTGAAAACAAAATTTATTGGAATTTTAATATACTGCTGTGTAATTTCGGTTAATATCAATGAGTAAGGGCAAAATTGAATCGGACCAGTGTTATGCATAAGTTCGTGAGTTTGTGAGAGTGTGCGTGGGTGTATGCGTGTGTGTATATATGTGTGTGTGTGTGTGTGCGTGTGTGTGCATGAAATGTTGTGTATGTTCGTGAGTAGGTGTATTTTTATATTGATTAAAAAATTTAAAATATATATAAATATTTATTATATATAGTTAAACATATATATGTGTGTGTGAGACTATATACAGTCTTAATTCTGTGTAAGTGAATGTATATGTGTGTGTGTGTGTGTGTGTGTGTGTGTGTGTGTGTGTGTGTGTGTGTGTGTGTGTGTGTGTGTGTGTGTGTATGGTTGTAGGTTGACCATTGGTGTGTGAGTGCGTATGTGTAGGTGTGTGCGTGTCCATATATTCAAGTCAACCATAGAAAAACGTAGAGGTCAACCAGAGGAGAGTGAAAAAGGAGGGAATCTGCCACTGGCAATGGGGAGACCTACGCAGTGGGAGAGATGCAGAGGAGCCTGTCAGTTAGAGAAAGGGATTCGAACAGACCAATCAGATGCAAAAGACGGTCTGTTGGAAAGATCCCGTAAGTTGAAGACACATGAACAAGTGAGTCGGCTACAACACAGAAAAACAAACAAGGACAAAGAGAACGGACACAGAAGAGATTTGGGCGGGGGACGAGAGATAGACAGACATATAGATAGGTTGAAAAATTATTTTTCTAGTTTTTAGATTTAGTTTTTAAAAGTCTCATTGTTTTCTCCTCTTCAAACAACATTTTCTTAACCGTTTAGTGTTTTCGCATTGTTTCCTTCTTTGTGGAGTCGCCCCAGATACGCATTTCAACCAACCTTTCTGAGAAATTCAATGCAACAAAGGGCTCAAATGATCGTGTGGCGAGATATGTCCTGTGGTTATTTATTTCCACACACACACACACACACACACACACACACATATATATATATATATATATATAAAGTATAGTAAAGTTGGCGACCGTAGTCGAGGTCGACCTGAAGGCTCCCTTTTCAGTAGCTACTAAACTGAGGTGTAGGGGAGGGCGCTACATATTTCCCTGGATGGCTCCACTTCACCCTTAATACGTACCTTATATCGCTGAGTGTTAAGCAAGGAGGTATCAAGTACCATTTCTAAAGTCTTTGGTATGACTCGACCTGGGATTGAAAACAGGTCTCCCAGACCATTGGTGAACACTCTACCCACTTGGCCACTGATGCACGAAGATATTTTTCAATGTTAGCCCCATTATAAGAATGTCTTAATGATGTAATTTTAAAAATCTCCACAAATTAACAATCCCTATCAACATATTAGAGAAATCCCTCACGGGTGATTAGGAAAATATTTACATTTTTAAGGCTATATTTGCACTGCTTTTCTCATGAACATACTTTTTAAAATGCATAACTGATATAGCCGACATCACTTGGGTAGAAATCCATTAATGTGTTGACAGAGACGGAAAACAGATCAATCGGAGACATGAAAATCATAATATAAAAAAGAAACTCCCATATAAAGCTTAACACTTTCCACACCTATATATACATATATATATGAGAGAGAGAGATGGAGAGAGAGAGAGAGAGAGTGTGTGTGTGTGTGTGTGTGTGTGTGTGTGAGAGAGAGAGAGAGAGAGAGAGAGAGAGATGTTATAATACCACAGAGAACATCCAAAGATACAATGATTTTGAAGCAAAGAAAATATTCAATGAATTTTGCCTTACAAAGTGAACAGTAATTTATCATCGAAAAACAAGCTTACTCAAAGAATTTGGTTTGTTTTTGTTTTTTTTAATGGCATATCAACCATTGTAGGTTATTTAATTCTAAAGCTATTCTCCTTGAAGAACAGTAGTGGTACTATTTAACCCATAGCTGGGAGGATAAGGAGGTTCATACCTTTCCCAATGGTATTTGCCCGAAAGTGAACAATAGTGCGATTGGAATACTAACTTGCTTACTACGATTCCGCAGTCCATCGCTTTAACCATTACACCACGAGGACACCCCCAAAGAATTTGGAATTCTAACGAAAATCTTGCTCTTTGAAGTAAATATAAACTTGTTTTATGATATTACAGATTTGCTTTTCAGAAGGGTTGTTGTTGGTTTTGTTTGTTTTTTTTACTAGAAAAATTAACACTTATTTCAATAAATTAACACTTATTTCAATAAATTAATTACAGCTGAAGCAATTAAGATATCATTATACGACATAACCTGCTTATGAAGTTTTGCAAAAATCTCTATGGTTCTTCTTATATTCATTTCACACAAAATATAATGTGAAATATTTGTATGGATTTAAGAATTATTATAAATCTGTAAATACACGGAAAAATTAATGCAGGCAGTTTCCATGGCGTAGTTCCTAACGTCATCGACTGGCATATTCTGGTAAAGGAGTTCGGTCTCTACTCACGCTATGAAATTCCCTCGGAATTGATACACTTGGTAAACACCATTATTCCCCAGCAATAGATTAAATAGTACTGATACTAGTGCAATACAAGGATGAACTTTGTATTACACTAAGATCTATATGCAATTTAGCAAAAAAGTAATCATTTGGATTCAGGAATAAAGCACCAAAAGAAAATTCAACCTTGAACTAGGAGGGAATTTTGTATCATACCCATGATACGGATATGCGAAATGTACATAGAATGTTCATAACATATATACATAGAACATAGGAATCTCGAAACACGAAAAACACTTACGATTTCTTAGTTCAGGCACGAAACTATTTATTACCTTTGAGTTTAAAGGTTCTTCGACATAAGGAGAGGGATACACATTCTTTCTATTCTGGATTTCCATCCCCACCTCCATCTCGTGCGACGCCCGTAGCACACAAATTCGTCTTGCCTCAGCGAGCCCCAAAGTCGACCCTTCACGTCCGGTGTTTAGTTCTCAACTCACCTGACTTTTTCAAAATCTCCCAAATCCTCTGCGCGCTTCCAGTGCGTGACGTCATTTGCACTCCCTTGCCCCGTTTCCAATCTGGGCCATTGTGACATCTCTGAGTGACACGTGTGCTCCGCGCGCTCGTGCGTGAACACCTGTGTTAATGATGCACATAAGTAGCCCATGCACTGAGCCGAAAGGTTCTCAGCCTAACTAAACCCAAAGGCATAAAACGAAATTCCTCGGCCATTATATTACAATTTCAAGACAACTAAATGCTGGTAAATTTTCAAACTGACCGGGAGAATCCTCATGGTGTGATTGCTAAGGAGCTAGAAAGCATCCTTGACGTGAGCCTGAACTCCCGTTGCGTTATTAAGTTCTATTTTCGATTAACATCCTTGAAAAAGGTTTGGAACCCTTTATTCACCCAACTCTGGATAAAATAGTATCACTACTGTTCTTCTTCATGGATGTATTTGGCACTGAATAAGCCATAAAGGTTACATACCACCGAACAAAGAGACCCAACAGAATCATGAATTAAAAGTGATTAATAATAATGCAACGTTTTCGGTTCAGTATTCGATTTCAGTACGTGCACCACCCAACATATGCCCGAGAGTTGCATAATCATTGTTTTTTCATGCTTCTTAAATTGAATATCTTGTCGTCAGGGGAAGATTTCAGGATGTGATATTGAAATGTACAGATTCACATAATGAACAGAATGGTTTCAGCGAAGCTTTGACAAATATGAAATTCACATATATATTTGAAATTCCAAGAATGCTAAAATCAAGAACATTTAGTGGTACACACGACTACTATCTGGATGCTTACTTAGCTCTTATGCGAGACGAGTTCATGACAGATCGATTACCGCTGTAGGAAATTGATCGTGTGAACCGGGTGCAGGTGACAATTTCTTAAAAATTTTACATAAGTCTAATAACATTGACAAAGATTTACATCTAGCTATTCTTCCTGCAGCTAGGGATAAACAGTAGGATACCCTTGTTTCTTTAACTTTACAGTGGTAACCAGTCTAGCAGAAGGAAAACTTAAACCCTCTTTGCCTCTATTAGAATATTGACTTTGTGTCACTTTCTGATCATAGAAGATTGGTTGGCTTTATGCACACAGACAGACATACATTTATAAGTCCGATTAGATTATACATGTATATGTTAACATAAATCGCTAAAAACATATGAATCCATTATATTATTGATCCACTCCCGTGCTGCCAGCACGATATGATGATGATGATGATGATGATATATATAGACAGAGAGAGAGAAAGATATTGATAGATAGAGTGATAGAGAGAGAGAGAGAGAGAGAGAGAAAGATGAATAGATAGATTGATGGATAGATTAAGATTCAAGTCATAATAAGTTGAGCAATATACGATAAATATTACAGCTAAAAACAGACTATTTTAATGTGATGTTCGAGTTCATGCATGTCAATCCTCAAACAGGCAGGAAAACAAAATATATAACAAATATTTTTATCTATTTCTTATTCCTCCCAACCAGATGATTGATATTCTTGAAACTCGAGTAGAAGGTGAATATTTTTTATTGGTTTTCATACGTATTATTTAGGATTTACAGATATATATATATATATATATATATATATATATATATATATATATATATATATAATCACTGCAAAGAAGAATGTATCGGGTCGTAATGACAATGAACAGGTACTCCACAAAACCCATATATCCAGTAGTGCAGCCTAGCCATCAAATGCATATTTGTTTCTGACGTTCATTAAAGAATTAATAACTCAGGCTGGCCAGCTCAGTAAACTTCTAAAAAATCCTTTATAGAAAGAAGGAAATTTTCTGAAAGTTTCTTTCGGATTTACTATTAAGGGTTTCCACTATGCGTTAACACCACATGACTCCCACATTATATTCTACAGTAATCCAGAAATCTATCTTCTCAAAAGGAAAATAAAAGATGTCCCAAATGTAAATCGAGGTAAACAATAATCTTGCTCCTAAAAAACAAACTCCACTTCAGTGTGGGTTTTACGGAGAGTTATTACACGACATAAACGTTTATACATAAGTCCGTCTATCATTCAGTCTTGGTATTTCAATGTGTCTCTACAGTAAAACAATGTCTGATGAATTTTTGAGGACATTCAAAAACCAGGTGAAATATTGCCAAAGGAGTTGGCAATATGAAGAACTCCTAAAAGTCTCACCTTTTTCCGTGGAATCAATTGTTTTGACCACGTTTATATAACTGTCAGCATCACCTCCTTTACTTATCGTTGAGCACAGAACTTTTTCTATTCTGCAAAGCCAGTATGTTTCCACTCCATGGAATGTCTTTTCGACTCAGGCACCGAGTAGCCAATATGTTTAGCCCATGGGAAAATAGTTTTTGCCAACAGCGTACTTCCCTGTAAACATCACACATTCCACTGTGAATTCAACGTGGTTTTCCCTTCTCAGCCACTACATAGACAATATATATATATATATATATATATATATATCAGTATATTTCGCCATCTTCCTTGAATGAATAGAAATAAAATAGTAACAAGCCATGATGCAAAGAATAAAAATAATGCGTAGATTTACATTGAATTGTTATTTCCATGATCTGATTTTCTTAATGTCGTACCAGTTTCTAAACGACTCGTACTTTGAAAGTCTTTATTCAGAAGTCTTCATTAGAATCGCAGAGACCCAAGAATCCCCGCGGATAAGCTATGCACTTCAATGTCTCTAATGAGCCGAGTTAACCAACAAAGAGGTGACGTGATCAGAAATTTGAAACCAAGCAGAGTGACTGAATTACGAAATCATAGGTGGAAAGAAGACTATATGAGAAAGAGAGGGATGGTGTATCCGTTTCAATTTGATCATCAAAGTAAAAGAACACATGAACATCAGTCGGTGTTTACAGTAGAAATCAAATTCTAACTTGTAGTTATCTTGGACTTTGCCTCGAGTTGAGCGTTGATCTTGGGCATGAAATCTTATTTGATGATTAGAAGATTAAGGTATCAACAAACCTCGCCAGTTAGATGGTGTGGATGGATCTCTTCATTGTGATCATAGGAAACATCTGAAGTATTCCGAACTTCATATAGCTCTTTTGTTAACTTTCTGTGATATTATCATTTTGTTCGAATCTCAAATCTTATAAGATTACATATTTATCTATCAATATGCTTTTATATATATATATATATATATATATATATATATATATATATATATATATATATATATATATATATATACTAGTTAGTTATTTAAGTTTGTTCTTATGTATTTATCAATTTACCTCTATGTTATAATTTTTTTATCTATATTTCCCATTCTACAGACGTATCTATCGATTTATCGATCTATCTATCTGTCTCTCTGTCCGTATATCAGTTTGTTAACTTGATCCTTTTGACACACAATATTTTCAACATTTACCTGTTGTATCATCAACCTCCAATTGACAACAAAGCCCGCTAATGGGCAGACACAGCCTTAGGATAATAGCGCTTCAGGCAAGAGGAAATTCGGCACCTTTTAAGAAGAATATTATATAATGTATATCGGTTTATTTATGTTTTACAGATAGAAATAAGAATGAAATAATTCCTCTCAATAATCGTGTGGAAATGTCTACTGACTTAGCACCTAGTTTCAGTTTGTTAGCTTATTTGTTGTTGCGTTTGTTGGGTTTGTAAATTACTTGGTTTAATTTCATGACAACGTTTGTAGAGTAATTTAATCCGTAATTCTTGTGTTTTTAAGTAATTATTTAGTTTCTAGTATAATAATAATAATAATAATAATAATAATAATAATAATAATAATAATAATAATAATAATAATAATACACACGGATCAACTGATATCAGCTAGAAAACTAGACCTTATAATAATCAGCAACAAAAAAAAAAAAAAGAATTTGCAAAATTGTCGACTTTGCTGTCACAACTGACCACAGAATAAAACTGAAAGGATGTGAAAAGAAGGATAAGTACCTCGACCTCGCTAGAGAATTGAAAAAGCTGTGGAACATGAAAGTAACGATTAGCCAAGTGTGATTGTTGATTTTGGCACAGTAACTAAATGATTATTAAAGGGCCACGATTACTTGGAAGTTAGCGGACAAGTGGATACCACCCTAAAGACAGCTTTATTGAAGACGGACAGAATATTGAGAAGAGTCCTGGAGACTTGAGGCGTTTTGCTGTCACTCAAATTCCAGAGAAAAAATATCAGCTTACGCTGATGTGAAAAACTTAAAAAAGTAATAGTAATAATAATGATAATGATAATAGCAAATGTAGGTTACACGGTGAAAGAGATGAAACCATCGATCACATAATAAGTGAATGTAGCAAATTGGCACAGAAGGAATACAAGGCTAGACACGACTGGGTTGGCAAGGTGATTCACTGGGAGATGTGCAACAAATTTAAATTTGACAATACCAACAAATAATATATGCACAACCCAAGACCTGTCCTAGAAAATGACACACATAAACTCCTTTGGGACTTTGATCACCTAATCTCAGCCAGAAGACAAGAACTTATAATAATCAACAAAAAAAGAGAATTAGCCAAATTGTCGAATTTGCTGTTCCGGCTGACAACAGAATAAAAGTGAAAGAATGTGAAAAGATGGATAAGTACCTCGACCTTGCTAGAGAATTGAAAAAACTATGGAACGTGAAGGTGACACCCATACTAATTGTGATCGGCGCTTTGGGAACAGTAACCATAGGATTACTAAAGGGACTGGAGGAGTTGGAGGTTGGCGGACGAGTGGAGACCATCCAAAAAACAACATTATTGAGAACGGCCAGAATACTGAGAAGAGTCCTTGAGACTTGAGGAGACTTGCTGTCACTCAAACTCCAGTGAAAAACCATCAGCTAACGCTGATGTGAAAAACTCTAATGGAGATAATAAGAATAATAATAATAATAAAAGAACGATCAGAATCACTAAAATTCCTGTGAAAGACAATCAGCTAACGCTGATGTGAAAAACTCTCAAGGAGTAAATAATGATAATGATAATAATTATTATTATTATTATCATTATTATTATCATTATTATTATTAAAATAATAATGATAATAATGAGAAGAAGAAGAAGAAGCGAAATCTGGAGAAAACTTAGACATAGCTAAGAAAGGGAAACATGAAAGAAACTGAATGTCTTCCGATACCAGCGAAAACCATCGCCATAAGGGCCCTGTCAAACTAAAAATAAACAAGACGGAACCAAAAAAATTTAGTTTATTCTGTGGTGACAGAGAAGAAACGATCAGTCACATCATAAGCGAATGTAGTAAATTAGTGCAAAGTGCGTATAAGGTTAGACACGACTGGTGAGCAAGGTGATCCACTGGGAATTGTGCGAGAGTTTAAAATTCACCATAATAACAAATGGTATATGAACAACCCAGAATCCGTACTACAGAAGGAGACGCACGTGCTTCTTTTTTTCTTTTTTTTTTTTGTTTGTTGTTGTTTTTTGTGATACAAATGGGTCATGCAATCTTGGCCAGATGACATGACCTAATGATAATCAATAAAAAAGAAGAGAACATATCGAATATCGTTCTGACTGACCAATGGGTAAAATTGGAAAAAAAGTAAGAAGAGATATAACGACCTAAACCTTGCTAGAGAACTTAAAAACAATGTAGAACCTGAAATTGTCGGTGACAATAATTGTAATTGGTGCGATCTTTAAAGTGACTAAAGGATTTTTAAAGGGACTGGGGGACTTGGAAATAAGAGGAGGAATTAAGACCATTCAATCTACTCCTGAGATCGGCCAGAATACGAAGAAGACTCCTGGAGATGTGTCATCATTCAAACTCAAGTCAAAACCATTGCTAACGATGGTTTGAAAAATAGAATCGAATGCAAAATTGAATGCTATAGCAGTTAAAATGCAGTTATTACACGTATTACGGTATAGTTTTAATAAATAATAAACGGGAAGATTGAAAAGATAATAATATGTACAGAAACATTACGGAATTAAAGATCTATTACAAAATGCGTCACCCAATGGATCAAAACGAATATGTAGATTGTGTTAACAAGAAAGTGACTCAATTAACAACATAGTGTCAGTTTCCCCAATTAAGAAAGATATGATGAAATAAGACAATATTTATGTGGAAATATGCTAATGCGGGAATTTGAATAATTATATAAAAACCAACAAGACCCTATAACAAAAGCCAAATGAACAAGTATTTTCAGGAATTTTGCTATCCAACCAAAAGAGAAAATAAAGAGAATTAAACCCGTAATCATAGTTAAGAAATATAAAATAAATATTTCAACATTTAATGACATTTCAGCCAAAGTATATACTAACAAAATTAAAAAAAAAAATGAAATCATAATTTGAAAAAAATGGCACCTTAAAACTATCAGCATGCTTCTTATAATGGTAGCCCTGAGTATGATCAAGAAATGGACAGCTAAACATATTAAGTTACCTTGCAGTCCCAGCATTATTTGAAATAGAAAAATTGCATTTTGCGGAAATGCCTATATCATGTTCAATGTGACGGAAATATATCCTGCAAAAGAGGCGACATAAACATGAATACATAGAATATATATAATCAATATTTTCCTTCCCTTTAAGTTCGGGGTACAGACCCAGTCTAATATTGTAAGAAACCGAAAGAAAACCTGAGAATTCAATTACATAAAATAATAATAGTTAAATTAATAACCCTTATCTGACTAAAAAATAAATACAGTGAATTACTCTAGGAGAATCTTTAAGTAACTAAAAAACGCGGAGAGCAGTATGTAATCATTAAGCTATATTATCACATTTTTTTGCCCATAGTTATCAAAACATCATGTGTAAAGTTTGAATACAGCAATCTTCTCTTGAATTTACAATCCTAAAGCAAAAATTGAATAAGTTAGGGGAAAAAATGAACGAGTCCTATAATCCCAGAATAAAAAAAGACACGAGGTGCCCGTGGTTTTTAGGAGGTGCCCGTGGTGTAATGGTTATCGTCGTAGGAAATGGACACGGCGACATGAGTTCAAATACTGGACCTGACTGATTGCATTTCACATAGCACTAATACCCTTGGGAAAGGTATGAGTCCAAATATTCTCCCTCCAGCTATGGGTAAATAGTAGGGCAGACTAGGTTCTTCAGCCTTGGTGAGGCAACTAGTCTAGGAGAAGGAAAACTCTGAATTCAAACCTGTTAAACTCCGCTTAAAAAATTGACCTTGTGTCATATCTTGCCCGAGCGGAGGGGTTGGGTAAATATGATAAAAAAAGACAGCTCTCCGAGCTTAAAAGCTTAGTTTCAAGATGAAATTAAGAATAAAATGTCTTGCTAGTTATTTTAAAAGTGCAAGTATTTTTTTTCGGCTTACTGAATGGTATTCTTCTTAAGAAGACTTATGTCCTATCTGCGACAGAAGCGCAGATAATAATTCACTCAGGGTCTGGTATAATATCATCATCATCATCATCATGTCGTGCTGGTAGCACGGATATCCCTGACTCTCTCGCCACTTTTCCCTATCGTTCATCGCCTCTGGCAGGTCTTCTGGACAACATCCCGTATCCTCACATAGTTGCTGAATGTATGCTCGTCCTGCTTTTGCTGGTCGTCCTGCTTTTGCTCGGCCATATGTGGGGGTCCATAAGAGTACATCACTTATGAATTCGTTCCTGCTTCTCCAGCAGTGTCCTGCAAGTCTGGTTCATCCAACTTGAATAGTTTTCGTGATAGGAGTCAGGTGGCCTTACAGTTGGTGTCTTGTGGGGTGTTGCCACCAAGACTTGTTTAAGATTGCTCGCAGCATTCTTGTGTAATTGCCGTCTAGCTTCTTCTCCAGCCATTTTATTAGAGTCCATGCAGTGCATCCATATAGCAGTATCGATGCGACCGCTGCTAGGAAGAAACTGCGTTTCGTTTTATCGGTTAGGTCTGATTTCCATATAATAGATAGCCTATTGATAGCTGTCCATGTCTTTGTTAACCTCATGTCGATGTCTTTTTCGGTTGATGAGACACTGCTTCCTAGGTAAGTGAATTTGTCACCTAGTTTAAGAGGGGTTCCGTCTCGAGTGGAGATGTCACCCGTTTGATTATAACACATATATTCCGTTTTGTGTGCATTGACCTAGAGGCCTATGCCTGCGGCTGCTCGTTCCAAACTATGCAGTCGTGTTTCAGCTTGGTTGGGTGTATTTGCCATTATCGCTATGTCATCGGCGTAGTCAGCGTCGGTAATTGTTTTTTGCGGGGTACCTTCTCCTTCTTTTCTTTGTCAGCTCGAAACCGTTCTCACTGATTTTTTCAATCGATGTTCTAAGTACGTAGTCTAGACAAATAATAAAGAAGTATGGAGCTAGCGTGTCCCCTTGTAGTATACCTGCTACAATACATTAAAAATCCAAATCCAAATCCAATTATACATTGTATTCAGATTATAAATCTGAGTGTTATGATCAGTAGGTGCTCCCTTGATTGCCAAAATGGGTGACATCGTCGGCATCCTGACTATGCTGGCTGTTCTAATTTTAGGTACATTAACAACGACGAAAGCAACCACGCAATGGAGCGACACAAATGGAAAAAAAAGGCCAAGAGAAGACAAAACTGCACTTTGCTGTTATTTTAAGTGCATTATTACTTAAATGGGGTGCAGAAAAATAATGAAAGAAAAGTTGGAAAATATTGCAATATTCGTTCTAATATTATAATGTATGCAGAGAAGCCCAAAAAACAGTTTTGTAGAGAAGAGTCTAACATATTTTCCATCATTGGCCGAAGCTGTTTTTTAAGATTCAGGTATATAACATTACACCAAGTTGGGGTACCTAAATATTGCATGTTTTCTACTCTTTGGAATCAGTGTAATATATATATATATATATATATATATATATATATATATTTTCGTGATTAATCTATCAAGAAATTATGAATAATCAAACTATGACAATTTACTCAAGAAGAACTCGACTAACAAAAACTAAAAACAGGAAAGCTGCCAGTCTTGATGAAATACAAGCAGAAGTATGGAAAACAAGGAAATTTGACGACCTACTGCTCCGATACTGAAACACCGTATATAACCAGAACACAACAGAATGATGGAAAAAATGCTGTTCCCTCCGTTTCCCCAAGAAATGTGAACTACTTTTCCAGGAACTACTGCGGTATAACCCTCATTTCCATAGCGGCGAAGATTTATAATATATTTTACTCAAACTTATGTAAACAGAAAATCAAGAAATTCTTCGGAAGAATCAAAATGGATTTCGGAGAAACCGATCTAGTACTTACCAGATTTTAACAATCCATCGAATCTTAGGAGTTCGTGTAAAAACCATCTCGATGACATTCATTTATAAATTACTTCAAGGCATACGACTCCATACTCAAAGGGAAGATTGAGCAAATACTTCTAGCTTATGGGTTCCCTAAAGAAACTGTCACAGCCATTATGACGCTCTATAAAAATAGGGAAGTAAAAGTTCGCTGACGGAATCGAAACACAGAATTCTTTGACATTGTTACTGGTGTTCTGTAAGGGGATTCATTAGCCCTATAAAGGTTCATAATCTGCCCTGACAGCGTACTTCAAACATCAATTGATCTAATGAAAGAAAAATGTTCTAAAGTATAATAAAGCAAGAAGCTGAGAGTACCGCGTGCGAACTATTATGAACACGGACTAGGGACTTGACATAGCACCCCTGGCAAATATATTGGCCCAAGCTAAATCCCTTTTGCATAGTCATGAGCAGGCAGCAGGTGGCATTTGCCTTTATGTGATGCAGATAAAACAGATTACATTTGTGTTAATAAAAGAAAAGGAGACATCTCCACACTAAATTGTGGTACTCTGAAACTAGGGAACAATTTCACTTTCCTCGGAAACAGCACCTCATCTACTGAAAATGATAATAGTATGCGTCTAACGAAGGCTTAAACTGCTATCGATAGCTTGACGATTATAAGGAAGTCAGACATATCTGATAAAGTAAAATGCATTTTTTCCAAGTAGCGGTCATGTCAACACTACTATATGGATGCACCACATGAATGCTAGCTAAGCGTATTGGGAAAAAGCTAGACGGTAATTGCACAAGAATGCAATATAGAACAAATTCTGGAAGTAACATCCCACAAAGCAGCTATACGGCCACCAGTTTTCCGTCTCTAAAAACATACAAGTTAAACGAACAATACATTGTTGGAGAAGTAAGGACACAATCATAAGTGGCGTTCTCCTATGGACCCCATCACACGGACGTGCAAATGTTGGACGACCAACTAGAACTTATCTAGAACAGCTGGGTACAGACTCAGCATGTATCCTAGAAAACCTGCCGGAAGCGATGGATGATAAAGACAAATGGGAGAGAGAGAGAGAGAGAGAGAGAGAGAGGGAGAGATGGAGAGAGAGTTTCAGAGAAATACTTGCTAGTAGCGTTACATCATGATGATATTTGGTTTGGGTTGGTTTGGTTTTATGGTATATTAACCATTATAGGTAGTTTTATGCAAAATCCATTTTTCTACGATTAAGCAGTTCTGTTTCAAACAAGTTGGTTTAGTATAAGTACAGTTTTTTATTAGAACATATTTAAATGTAAAAACAATTCAATTTCAAATTTTTCTATTTAATCAAGATAGTTAAATGGTTGCAAGTATTGCTATATTGACGAACAATTCAATTAAACATCATTCATTGATTTACACAGGGTTAAATGTCAAAACAGTTCTATTTCAAACAAATCTCTTCAGCATAAGCACATAGTTTAGTTCTACTTGATCCATAGTTAGGACCCCATCACGTGCTACCACTCCGGGCCAGAGTCGACGCGGGAGCAATGGCAATAAAAAGGGACTCTGCATGGTCCAAAGCTCCTGCATTACTGGAGTCTCAACATCAGATTGTTTAGGATACTTGTCGGAGGCGACATACCCTTCTCCAGCAACGAAATCGGTGTGTTCTAGTGTCCCAACTGACTGGGACAGATAATATATATATATATATATATATATATATGTGTGTGTTTGTGTAAAATAAAGTTAGGGACCGTAGTCAAGGGCGACCAGAAGGCTCCCATTTCAATAGCTACTACAATACCAATGTGTCGGGGAGGGCGCTACTTCTTTCCCTGGATTGCTCCACTACTCTGGATGCGTACCTTATAATGCTGAGGGTTAAGCAAGGCGGCATCAAGTACCATTTTTGAGTCTTTGGCATGACTTGACATGGGATTGAATCTTGGTCTCTATGACTATTGGTGAACACCCTAACCATTTTGACAATGGCCCGGTGTGTATATCATAAATTAATTCTTATTTCACAAAACTTATGTTTACAGGTCACGAGATGGATGGAAGTGTAACCCCCTTTTCCATTATATATATATATATATATATATATATATATATAGTGAATGAGAAAGTTGAGAACATGATAAGGTCATATCTGACCTGTGAATAAAATCAGTTTAAAAATCCCTTCGAGTTTTTTTTTTCTTCAAATCTGAAAGTGCTATTTAGCACATGGTGAAAATCCTAATAAAAAAAATAGCCACAGTCTGAATATGAGTTTGCAGTGATTCTATCTTCACCATTGAGAACAGTAGAAAAAATGGATGCTTTTTTATCACCCTATATATAATTATATATTTCTTTGCTTAATGTCTTAAAATAGATTTCTGATTTAATTAATGCCAATTTTCTCCTAGTAGAAGAACAGCAGTGGAACTATTTAACCATTGGAAGCGGTTGGGATTAATAAGAGGGTTATACTTTTCCCTAGGATATTAATCTGAATGTGACCGGATTAGCGTTACTGGAGTTAGAACTCGATGTCACAGTCCTCTACGTTAGTCACAGTGGCACGGGAACTCCCCATGTTCAAGTTTTGTTCATTTATATATTCTTTTACAAGTAAACCTATAAGACAATATTTTCCCGGTGGCTTGTTTCCTTCAATGAACACACGCTATCGGTTTGTCGACGAAGTGCATTGTGGGAGAAAGGAAAACAAGGAAAAAGTAGTAACCTATACATCGGTCAAGCGAAAATATTTCATTTATTTCCCTTGTAAAACATTGTTCTGCTTTCTATGGTTGCCGTAAGGGATTTGTGAAATATTGAAGTAATTTGATTTAAAATAGACCTCTTTTTATTCTTTTTTTCTAAATATAAGAATTGACTCACCAGTCAAATACTTTATTCGATTTGTCAGCAAAGCATTGCAGCCTTTGTGCAATATAAGATTACTACGTAAAACGAACGAATGCAGATCGTTAAGTAAACTTATCCACCCAACTTAATGGATTTCCTTTTATAATTCATGAATATTTTTTGCGATTTCTATTGTGATTCATCTCATTATAATTCATATGATTCATCTCATTATAATTCATAAGAGTTCATCGGCACTTTGTTAGTGCGCATATCTCAATGTTTGACCAACAGAAAATCGAACATAGCACTTTCTCTAATTCATGAAGATAAATAAACTTAGGAAAATATATGTTGCCAAATTCCGCAGTGCTATAACTAAATACTTCAGTTCATATGAAGGAGGAAATTATTTACTGAAAAATAATCCCTGGTAATGATTCCGAAAAGCACAAGGAAGAAACCCAATAAGAAAGCACAAACATCATTTTGATTGTTTTATGAAGGTACTTTTTAAATACGCAAAAGCCTGAAATATGTGCAAATATGTTACTTCGATATATCTGTGTTCTTTGCTTTGTTACATTTACTAAAATTTCTATATAATGGCTGTTGTAATGTAGCAGCTACACTTTGATCCTCTGCTTAACTGACGAAAAAGGAACAACGATGAAAACTCACGTGTTTATTTCGAGAAATAGTCACACGAGTGTTTCAGATGTTGAAAAGAAGCAGTCATTCCATTTATGACCAATTATTGAGCTGAAATATAGGAGAAAAAGAACCCCCCTCCACGCACACATATAAACAAACAATTTGGGTATGGGTACCTTCTTCACGCTGCTGGCAAGTCTTTTATTTTGTTAATGTCGTAAAGATTTCAATTTGCTTTCCAGCCTCCGTTTTGGTTATTTTTCATTCAGTAACATTTTGTAAGGTTGCAACCATTATATATATATATATATATATATATATATAGATAGATATATATGTGTGTGTGTGTGTGTGTGTGTGTGTGTGTGTGTGTGTGTGTGTGTGTGTGTGTGTGTGTGTGTGTGTGAAAATACTTCCTACGTGGCCGAGATCGAATCTTCCTAGGTTTCATCTTAACGGCTCTACAGGATCGCAATTCGATCCTGAAGAGTCGTTTAGGTGAAACCTAAGTAGACTCGATCTTGGCCATGTAGGAACTATTTTCATTATATTAGCTCAATCTCATCTATTGAGCACTTTATTATGTTTTAGCTTGGGTAATTCTATCTGTGTTTTTTTCTTTTGACTAAACATAAGTGACCCTTAATTATTTCAAGTACTACGTGTGTTTTTCGTATCTTTTTTTTTATTGATCTTTTTCCCAGATATCAGTTTGTAGAATTCGCAAATTGTACAACTTTTTTCACACATAAGAATTATAGATGAGATATAAAAATTTATATATATATATATATATATATATATATATATATATATATATAAATATATATATATACATACACATATATATATATATATATATATATATATATATATATATATATATATATTAAAGCTCTTCGTAAGAATTGAGCACTCTGGTAGCCGATAAGGTATAAAAAAAATGTAAACAAAGGCTGCTGCTGCTGTTGCTATAATAAATACCATAAAATTCCTCTTAGCCAAGGTAGTCCGGTTGGTGGCCGACAGGTCTGAAGCTTAGTCTAACGTAAAAGTTGGACGGGTTTCAATCCCGGCTTCGAGCGTCCTGCGTGTCTAGCCACACTGAAGTGTTCTGATAGAACGAAACAGTCTGTCTGTGGATGACAATATATATATTGCAAATTGTACCATCTTTTTTTTTTCCACAGAACAGAATTATAGATTAGATATAAAGATTAATATATAAGTGATTTTTTTGGCTGCCGTATTTTGAGGCTTTCCCAGATGGAGGTTGAGTTACATAAAGTGAGGGGGTATATGTTTTTGTTTCTCACTTTTTTTTTCTTTTTTTTTACTATGAATCAGTCGTCATTTCTTCAATTCATTTCTGCTCCCGCAGACATTCTTGGGAACACAACAATGGGATACTTTCCAGTTGTTTGAATATTTTCATTTAATTGATGTGTACATATGTGTCCCATTTCTGAATGAAGTTAACGTAGCTTATGTAAATATAAAATTGGATAATCTTACATTTTGCTTTATAAAAAAGATATTGAAATTTTACAGATTTTCTATGATTGCAACTTTGTTAAGTGTTCCTTAATTTCACAAGATGACACATCCTATCCAAATGGAAAAAAAAAAAAAAAAACATTGATGAAATTCTTACCAACATGATTTGATTCCTTGCTTAGATATTGTTTGCCGAAAATGAAATTTGAGAAAGTTTAAAATAAGGTATTCAGATGATTTAACACTCAACATTGTATTTTATTTATTTTTAAACTATATATCAACCACTGCGTGACTTAATGACAAAAATTGATTCTATTTCAATGAGCATGCGATAAGTTTAATTCGTTATTGTTTTGATGACATAGAATTAATTTACAAAAACTGCTCATGGCAATATGAGTGCAACAGTCTACGAGAAAGATATTATCAACTGAAATAATTTATATTTTCTTTTATGATTTGAAAGAAGCCTGCAGTCGACCGGTGTTAATTTGAGAATTTCAATGTTTTTCAATCTTAATGGCTTTGCAAACTGCAAATGACTGACCTAGCGATAATGTATCCTAATAAATCACAAACAAAACTTTTCAGAGGATGCAAAGTGAAAACACACAGTAGAAAATTAAGATTATTTACTAATGTAATTTCCATTCTTTTTACCGTCTTTAAGCAATGCTACGGGGGTAGTTTGAGAGAAAGTTTGACGTATTAATAGTGTTGAAAAATGAGTGAAAGAGCCCTTTTGACATGGTATAGAAATTATGGGGTTGCTTAACAGGAAATATACATGTTTCTTAAAGGAAACATAACACGGAACTGCCGCAAAAGTTGTGTTGGTGGCCGGCTATACAGGAGGCATATCCATGCAAAACTCATAGGAGGGAGTGGTGACCACGAAGATTGCGAAAGCTCAAGAAAATTATATAAACCAAGGAAGTTGTTTACCCCAGCAGAGGCGTGCAGAGAAAGTAAAACACCGGTAAAATACCTACTAGACGTTAGGCCGCTATAGGATCGGGCCTTGCATGAGACTTCCCAGGGTTAAGAAGTAGAGAAAAGACTGAGCTGTACGAGACGCGCGAGTGCGGAGAAGCAAGAAGAATCTAAGACAATTCTGTGCCTTGAGATCTCTCAGACGAGATTGCGCGAAATTAGAGAAGCGACTTGAAATAGAAATGATTCGGTGCCTTGAGATGATCCTGACAAGAATCCCAAAAGTATTGTAGCCAGTAAAAAAAGATAATGATTCAGTACCTTAAGTTGACCCCGACGAGACTCTCGAAAGTAGAGAAGCGAATAGAAACGAAGATGATTCGGTGCTTTGAGATGGCTCTAAATCAGACTCGCGAATGTAGAGGAGCGAGGAGATAGTAAAATGATTCGATGCTTTGGGGTGGCCCTGTGCCACTTTCCTGAAAACAGAACGAAGAGGAGACATTTCACTAAAAATTCGTATCTCGCTGTGTGTGTATATATGAGCCGTATTCGACTCTCTCCCTCTCTCTCTCTCTCTTGCCCAGTCGGCTGGGGCTGTAGAATACACTGACTGCACCGCTACAGAGGGGTAAGACTACCCAACGTGTGTCCTGCATATTACACTAAACAATCTGATGGTGAGGTTCCAGTAATACTGGCACTCTCAAGAATGCAGAGCACCGCTTCATTGCCATTGCCCCCACGTCCACTGTGGCCCGGAGTGGTAGCACCTGATAGGCCCCTATCTATGGGTTAAATAGAACTAACGGCATACTTATGCTAAACTGAATTGTTTGACTAAACTGAATAGCTTGAAATAGAAATGTTTTTCACCATCAAACCGTACGTACATTTAAACTGCGTGCTCATGCTAAACTGAATTATTTGAAATAGAACTGTTATTTGATATTGAAACTGTACTTACACTAAACTGATTAGTTTAATATAGAACTGTGTTGATATTTAGCTGTGTGTAAGCAAAATGTGTACTTACACTAAACTGAATTAGCTTAATTTAGAGCAGCTTGACTAAACTGAATAGCTAGAAATACAAATGTTTTTCACAATTAAACTCTACTTACATTTAAACTGCGTGTTTATGCTAAACTGAATTGTTTAAAATAAAACTGATTATTTCATTAAAATGCATTTGGCGTTGAATAACCTACAATATGCCATAAAAACAACCAACCAGCCAACCAACCAACCGACTCTCTCTCCCTCACCTTACCATTTAGTACAATTTTGGTTATAAAAGAAAAAGAAAAGAAGCAGATATAGTTTTATGCCTCAGTATTGTTGTTGTTCTCTTATATTCTGTATACAAGAATAGGACTTTGACAGGAACTAACATTTAAGATCAGAGATGACTTGGGAGTAATGGCAATGTAGAATAATTACGTACTCACCAGAGCTCAAGAACTTGAACCTCATTCCTGGTTGTAGTTGAGTGTCAAAAAGTGTCCATTTTCTTTTTTCAGAATGTTACCCATCAGTACTAGATAAAAGCAACAAACTATAAGCCCTGCCAAAGTATATATGAAATACTTGAAATATATACATTTAAACAACCTAAGTTTATTAAGGATAACACTGGCCAGTAACGGAGGTCACTGATGCATACTTTTCTGCACTTCTACTGGTAAGGATTTAGGCTCAATTAAAAACAGAAATTTCCAATGAAAATAATTGAGAATAACCTACGATTTGACCATTTGCTCATACATTATATGAGGATATTTTAGGTAAATTTTACAATTTCCCAAATCCCAGCCAAACATAACAAATCACCTAGAAAATAAAATAACCATCATATTAATTCTATTTTGGCATTCAACCGTCAAATGATATATCTAGGGATTATCTAAAACTCAGTACGAATGAAATTGATAGCTTTCAATTTAACGTTACATGTAAATTGATGAATATCTACAGACAAACCGTATCCATAAAAATTATATGTTAGTCTTAAAAATCAACTTTCTTTTTGCGTATTTGATATTTGCTGCATAGTTTTCTGTTGAATTCGTTAGCCGTGCATGAGAGGAAACGCTGTCAAAAATACTTTCTTAAATGTAAAGCTGATTTGCAATTTCATTGGTTCCATACTATATTCGGTCGTTCAACAACGTCTACCATATAATCAATAGACAATACTATTTGAGAAATTCTCTTTCAAATGAGTCCGAGTGGACTCCGTCCGTCGTATCAAACTCGACTTATCTTCGCCAAATAAAACATTCAATCGAAAGAAAATTTCCCCGAGAGAACGTTTCTCTGAATTGACACGAATGAGCATTTGAATTTAAATTGCTAGGATGCGATGATTATCCGCCCAACAATTGCTGGATTTCTGAAGTTAATATGGCGGTAATGGCAAAGAAATGGCGACGTCTTTATGTCAGTAAATGGCAAGTATGTATGTGATCTGAAAAAAATGGTCGGATAGGAATGAAGTAATGTATCGAGAAACGTGGAACGATAAAACAGAATAACTCACTAGCCATATAAATAAATGCTCTGGGAACGCGCGCACACACACACACACACTTATATATATATATATATATATATATATATATATATATATATATATATAGTCATCCACAGGCAGACTGTTTCGTTCTATCAGAACTCTTCAGTGTGGCTAGACACGCAGGACGCTCGAAGCCGAGATCGAAACCCGTCCAACTTTACGTTAGACTATGTTTCAGACCACTCGTCAACCAAATATAGTATCACCAGTACAACCATTTCTTCCAGTGAAAGTTTTGAGAAAAACTGTTACTGACAGCCAAATCATATATTTAATGCAGATGAGGAACGTTTGTATAAAAGGTGTTCAATACCAACACAGCAGAGCAGGTGTAAAATCTAAAACAGTTCATGATTATAAAACCTACATGTCTGTTAACTGGAGTTCCATGTGCCGTACACAATCAGCGGACCTAAGTATAACAAACTGGGCAATTAATCGATCTTCCCAAAATTTCGACTCCTAACCGTGGGTTCCGAATGAAACTTCAAGAAACGGACATCTCCTATTCATAGAGAGAGAGAGAGAGAGAGAGAGAGAGAAGAGAGAGAGAGAGGCTAATATAGAATTAGAGACTCTGACAGATAGGGAGTGAGTTAGAAAGAAAGAAAAATGAAGGAAACAGATGGGGCGAGTTAATGTTCATTTATATTTTTACTCCCTTTTGATTTGACACATTTACAGCACAATAGTATTTGTATTAATCTGAAATTACTTTTAAAGAAGTATTTAAGAAAGCAATCTGTTGTATAATGCTTTTATTATTTATTTTGAAGAAAATATATATTTTTCAAAGCGGAGTCCAGAAGTTATACAGATTTACGTACACTTCTTATAGCTACAGCAAAATTGAGTTGTTAATTTTTTCAATATTTCTTTGAAATTATTCGTTACGATTTCATGAGCGTTTTATTAATGCCACGATAAAATAAGATCAGTAGTGTTGTATAGAGTCGTGTTCGTTATTTACACCGACCAGATCAATAGAATTCATAGAATCGATCAAATCTTTCCGCCATCTTAATATATGCTCCAGGGAATTTTCTCCTTTTTTTCCTCTCATAACCTAAAGAATCATTGAATGTAGATATTAGTCGCGAATATTCTAACCCTTTATACACGTGCAAATTCACAAACGCACTGTTATGTCTTCCCTCGAATGTTTCCTTCCTTCCTTCATTCATTCCTTCATTCATTTCTTTGTTCATTCATTCATCCAATTCTTTCTTTCTGGTTCCATTTTATACGTTAATCCATTTAAGAGTTCTTTTCACATTCAGAAACTGGAGACTTCTATTAATAATCATATTCATCCTCATTTAATTTAAGCAAACGGATATGAATATCTTCTAAGAGGAATAGTTTCACAGTGGAACCTTATTTTAATTTCAAGAAGGTGGTGATAAGTTCTCTTCCTTACTATAAAAGCAATATGTATTTCTTTTTTCTAAAGGAAAAAAGTAGGAGAGTCTTGAGAATGACACTAAACTGGATCTGATGGTGAAGCTGCGGTTTTAGAGATCCGGGACGCATATAGAGTGCCACTTCAATGTCATTACACAAAGGTCCACTCAGACCCGGATGCAATTATTTTTTAGAGTTTGATCTTTTGGCCAAATAGTTCTGTTTAAAAACTAATCGTGTTCGATTAGAGCGTGAATGTGTTACTTCTAAGGAAACAACGACACAAAGAACGAAAATATAAACGTACTATTGACGTGATCTCCTATCCTCTTAGCATAAAATAACTATAGACGTGTCGGCATGCAATTAAGATTTTTTAATCAGCTAACCTATCAATTAAATATTAAATCCACCATCAATAAACTAACATTTAATAAACTGTCACTACTCCTTTATTCTGTTTTCCCTTGTATAAAATATTGAATATGCAGTGGAGCTCATTATAAATGTAGTGACTTAGATGGTTGTTGAGTTTCTCCTTGTAATGATTGGTTGGATGGTTGTTTTGTTTTACGACTTTTCATCCATTTTTGGATCTTCTAATGCAGGATTAAGTCATTTTGATAAAAGTTTCAAATAATTCATTTCAGGAAAAGTACATTTTTTTTGTCTACACACAATTAAATGTCAAAATAGTTCTATCTGAAACAAATTTAGTGGTTAATTTTAGTGTAAGTATGCAGTTTAAACACATCTAATGTAAAAGCAGCTGATTTCAAGCAAATCAGTTTAGCTTATTACAATTTAGTTCTATTTGAACCATTGATAGGACATTATCAGGTGCTACCACACCGGGTCAAAGTGAAACTGGGAGCGATGGCAATGATGAGGTACTCCACATTCCTCACAGCTCCAGCGTTACTGAAGTTTCACCATGAGATTTTTTAGTGTCATATACCAGGGCACTCGTTAGGGGAGTCTTACACCTCTGCAGAAAAGTAGTCAGTGCATCTTCCATTCCCAGTCGACTGGGTAACCACAGTAATAAGAACATCGTAGAGTACGTTGGGTTCATTAGCCTTAGGTGAACAACTAGTCTTGGAAAAGGAAAAGCTCTAAGTGCCAACCAACTCTTCCCCGCTTAAAAACGGACATCATGTGTACCATCCTGCCTCATGTAGCGTCTGGGAAAATGCGTTCTCTATTTATTTTTGAATGTTTGCTTCGTAGGTTTTGAATTTGCACGTGTAAATCTGTGTGTTAAATAGTTATACAATTTATTTATTGATAACCAACTGAAGTCATTGACTTAAAGAAAGGATGATAAAAATACAACAGCATTTAGTGTTCGACATACCAATCGGAACAAGTACTATGTTAAAAAAGAGACAGGTAAACTATATATATATATATATATATATATATATATATATATATATATATATATTAGATATCTTGTGCACTCGAACTAATATCTAGAGGTGTGGGAATAATGTTCATTGCTCATTTGCATTCTAATGTCTTTGTACTTATTCCTTAAGGGTGTATCGGACATAGTTACTTAATGTCAAGTATAATCATCGAATACGAATAATTTTAAAATAAATTCTAAAAATGAATTTAAAACATATCTTTTTGATTTAGAAACGAGGTCATTGTGTACCTGTCAGTAAATCATTGAAGTACTACTCTACACTCATCAAATCTCTGGAAATGGAACCTTATTTTCACTGGCAATTTAGTTTCATACCCCGGACAAACGTTTTCTGTGATGAGTTTTCTCTCTACAGGAGATAGAGCAGTATGTGGTAAGCCCTGCCGACAAAGCTCTTTCGCTGAAACTTTTCCCAGATTAGTGTAATCAGTTGTGAATGATTATTAATTAATTAATAATATTAATGACGGAAATGTTGTAAAATTTTCAAAACCTTAAAAAAATGTTAAAACATACGTGTTTATGAACAAGATAGTGGTGAGTAAAATTCTATGTCACTTTTATTTATAACAAAATATTGACACAGAGAATTCTTATCATAACAAGTATCTTAGTTTCTTTTGGAAGAAAGCAGTTTTGGTAAAAAATATATATTTCCCTAATCCTCCAAATGGTTAACGGAATCCTATTTATGACATCGATCTCTATCCTTTGGTGAGACTCCAGATCTGGTGATCTGCGTAATTTAGAGTACACTTATATTGCCATTACTCCTATTTCTACTCTTATCTGGCGTATATATATAAATGTTAGGGTCTTATTTAAGGGTCAAATACATTTGTTTGCAAATTAAACCGGCTTATAGAAGAAACTAGATGGCAATTACACAAGAATGCTGCGTGCAATCCTGAACAAGTCCTGGCAGCAACACCCCACAAGACACCAACTGCCCCCTATCACGAAAACTATTCAAGTTAGACGAACCAGACATGCAGGACACTGCTGGAGAAGCAGAGATGAACTCATAAGATATGTACTCTTATGGATCCCCACACATGGCCGCGCAAAAGCAGGACGACCAGCTCGAACGTACATTCAGCAGCTATGTGAGGATACAGGATGTTGTCCTGAAGACCTACCTAGGGCGATGAACGATAGGGAGGAGTGGCGAGAGAGGGTCAGGGATATCCGTGCTGCCAACACGATATGATATGATATATATATAGATATAGTGGTTTGAGTGTTCACCAATGGTTCGGGAGCTCAGTGTTAAATCCCTGGTCGAGTAATACCAAAGACTCAAAAAATGGTATTTGATGCCACCTTGCTTCACGTAGTATTATAAAATAAGGATCAAGGGTAAGCGAAACCACTTAGTGAAAGGAGTAACACCCTACCTAACACTTTGCTATAAAGACTATTGAAAAAGGAGTCATCAAGTCACGCGCGACAACGGTAGGCCTTCATAGTTTCTTACTTATGGAATCACTGATGTCATATAATCGTACGAAAAAAAAAAAGATAATCAAAAGAGACGACATAAAACATGCAAATGTAAATGTACAATATAGGCAATTCTTTAATGTCAAGGCATAAAATAATCCCAGATAAGTTACCATGCCGTTAAAATAAATCAATACCAACAATAAACCAATATCTTGATTCGAAATATGATTTAAAAAGCGACTGCTTCATATTTGAGAGATATCAGTAAATATTTTTAACGAAGAAACATTTCTCATGTTAGATAGCAGCTTCTTTGTTTTATCTTCTATAACATTTTCCCGTCATTTTCACTCATTCCAGCTTGCTGTCATTCTCATCATATCTATTTCCTCATAGTCTACTCTAAACTCTTCAGTTTTCATTTATATTTTTTTCTTTTTCTTTCCTTTTTCTCCGTCAATTTGCCTTATCTTAGGCGTTCTATAATTTACAATGACTTTGCGTTCCTTTTTAATATCTCAAGCTTGTTTTAATTTTCATAATTTTCTCTTGAATTATCTTACGAAATATCTTTTAAATTATAAAACTTCCAGGCAAAACCCACTCTCAAATAAGCAGCTATAGTTTCCATCAATTATTATAAAGTATGACAAAAAAATGAATGAATAAATCAATAAATAATAGACATTAAAAGAGAGAAAATTAATCAAGCGATAAAAATGAACACAGAATAGTCGATGTAAAGAGGGCTGATAATTAAAACTACAGTGACAATTGGATATTTTCATATTTAGTTTTTAGTTTTTGATCTAGGAGCAATCAATTAATCTCTAATCAACAGGGAACAATTCTGAAGATCCAAACCATTTGAAGAATTGTAATTACTTCCTTACTAGTTACTTCACGTCATTGTGCATCGTTATAACTTATTCAGTTACTTTACCTTTTGACCATCAGAAATGCGTTATATTAATATATTAGCGGTCCATTGTCCCAGTGGTTAGAGTGTTTACCAATGACCCAGGAGACCGGTGTTCAATCCCTGGTCGAGTCATACCAAAGAGTAAAAAAATGGTATTTGATTCCTCCTTGATTAACACTCAGCATTATAAGGTCTGGATGGTGTAATGGTTATCGTCGTAGGTTTGAACTCGGCGACACGAGTTCAAATCCTGGACAAGACTGATTGCATTTCACATAACTCTAGTACACTTGGGAAAGGTATGTATCGAATTATTCTCCCTCCAGCAATGGGTATATAGTAGGGCAGACAAGGTTCTTCAACTTTAGTGAGGAAACTAGTCTAGGAGAAGGAAAACTCTGAATTCAAACCTGTTAAACTACGCTTTAAAAATGACCTTGTGTCATATCATGCCCTAGCGGAGCGGTTGGTAAATATGGATAAGGTCTGGATCAAGAGTAAAGTGGAACAATCGAGGGAAAAAATAACATCCTTCTCCTACACCTCGGTGTAGTAGGTATCAAAAATTGAACCTTCGTGCCACCCTCGACTATGGTCACCAAGTATTACTTTTTACTTTATTTATTCATTAATAGTGATGTTAATATTATTACCGATTCCATGTGCATCATACCCAGAAAAATAATGAGCACAATCGTAAATGCTCCTAGTAATTTTAGAAAATCAGTATGTTGAGTCAAAGGTTTTGTAATATTTCAAAAGCGTTGGTTTCAATTCGGCAGCTCCGGTTGTTTTTGCTGAGGTCCTGAAGGTAATAAAGGAAACTCCACTGTGACTTCGCCTAATAATTTCCGGGGTAGGGTGGGGGAAAATTCTCGGATTTGCTTCAAAGGTTTGAGTTGAAAAGTAGAAATCGAAACCGATACTATTAGTTTGAGTTTTATATTATATAAACTTAATTATAATCCAGTGGATTATATCTACCACCATTGATGTAATAAAAAACAGTCTAACCAACCTTCTGTATCAGATATATATATATATATATATATATATATATATATATATATATATATATATATATATATATATATAGTCATCCAAAGACATATTATTCGATCCGGTTAAACCGGAGTTGGGAGTAATTCCACCAGGACAAAAGTAGGCACGAAAATAAAATTGAAAGTAAAAAAAATATTGATTTTAATTTCCAATTTTGAATTCAATTTAATATAAGTACTACTGTATTCTTATTTATAGCTATTAAAGAAAGTTATTTCAACTAAATTAGTATTAAATCTGAAGTTTTAAGTCGAAAAGTATTTAGAATTTAAAAGATTAAAATAAAAAATAATTTACTATAATTCTAACTGGCAATAAAAAAAACAAAAAGGAAGTGGGCTAAATGAGGAGAAAACTCTTCAATCATCTTCTATCCCCTCCCACCCTTCTTTCCTGTGTCTATTCTGAATTATTTTATCCATAAGAGCTGAAGAAGTCCTGTTAATGTTTTTGGTGTTATTGATTTATATCAAAAACCCATAACAGGATTGAAATGAATTTATCATCCTAACATGACCGTTTTTGTTTTTTTCTTAAAGATATATATATATATATATATATATATATATATATATATATATATATATATATATATATATAATGAGAGAGATAATTTGAAAAATCTTTTCTACACCAACTTGATTCTAACGAGTTATTCATCTAATTAGATCAATTGAATACAATAACTGATGAAAGTTCATCAATCTTAAATGAAATGAGTCAATATTACTTGGTTAAAACTATAAACTCGTCATTAGATGACTTGCCAGTAATTATTTAAGCTTGATTATGATTTTTAGTTGTCGATGATGATAAAAAGGAATCAAAAGCCAATATCGGAGTTTTTGTCATCCCTTTTGATAGCGAAAGAATGGAAAATACTTTTAAAAAATCACTTAACATAAGCCAGTGTTTTCGAATACGACAAAAGACGTATCAGTGAGTTTGTCTTCTGAAGTTCAAACATATCTGGGATTTAAAAATCAGTTTGGTTTGGTTTGGTTTTATCACATATCAACCATTTTCGGTTATTTAATGCCAAATCTATTTTTCGCATTTGAACAGTTCTATTGTGAATTCCTCTTCTAAAGAATTAGAAAGTACATCTAAACAGTTATATTTCAAACAAATCAATTTAGATTAAGAATGTTTTTGTTTACATGCAGGTAAATGTCAAAACAGTTCTATTTCAAACAATTCAGTTTAGCATATTAAACAGTTTAGTTCTATTTGACCCACTGATAGGACCCTATCAGGTGCTACTACTCTGGGCCAGAGTAGACCTGGAAGCGATAGCAATAAAAGGATATTACGCATTCTTCAAAGCTCCAGCATTACACCCTAAGATTGTTAAATGTCATATCAGGACACTCGTTGGGTGGGTGGATCTTACCCCTCCGCAGAGGAGCAGTTGGTGTATTCTACAGCCCCAGCAAACTGGTCAATGTCTTATAAAGTTTTCTAAAGATAACAACATAACTGTTTATTATGTTAGAAGCACTAAATGTATCAGTCAATGAATTTAACAAATTAAATTTCTGAAAAAAAATTAATTAAAAAAAGACAACTAACGATCTTTTTTTTTTTACGCCGACTTATATTTTAGTTATAACCGTTGATAAAAAAAAAAGCTTTTTTATCGAATATTTCTAGGTAGCGATTCAAAGGGATCCACTTTGTACCATTGTGATGCAAAGGGATGAGTTATTTAAAAATAAAATCGACTTGCAGAAGAAAGATGACTTTACAAAATTCAACATTTCCCCCAGCAGACCTTCTGTAAAAAGAGCCCTTCGATTTGGTAGTTTAAACTGAAAACAGAAGTGACTTGGACGTACCGAAATCACCAAACTCGATAGACCAAGTGGTGGCAGAGACTGGCTGGATGAAATTGTCCACTCAAAGCGGAAATACGGGCTTAGATATTATGTTGACCCCAAATAACATGCAATCTCGATTTGCCCTGTTTTTTGTTTGCTGGTATACTAGGAAACAATCTTTTGCGTGTATGGGGATCAAGTTCAACATTTCAATATGGAAAAAGTCTATTCCTTCAAAAACAAAGCTACCCTCCAATCTGTGTTTATAATCTATATTTACCTATTTCAACAGAATCAGACATTGGACGTAGAGAATAAAGGAAGGGTGGTACTAACAACTATGTCAAGCTGAGTTTCTGTGCTTTTTCTCCCACATAAGATGATTATCCTTTACCAACATTGCTATCGTCGGTGTCTATGCCACATTTTTTCTTGTTATATGCCCCCTTGGAAAGCATATCCGTGCTGTTTCATTTGCCATTTATTTTGTTTATAATTTGAAACATTCGAGCATTTCTGTTCCCTCCCAACGCTGGCTTCTTATTTTGAATTTACTGATCTCGTGTTTTTCTTTTTGCCTAGTTTACTGAAAAATCTCTATCAATAAATATTTCATGACGTTATGTTGTGTAGTTTTCTCGTCTCTACGGAGCATATCTGATAAATTACTCAATAGTTGGAGAATCTTCACACCAAAAAACATCAGGTGTTTATTGAATTACTCAGGTATTCTCTACAGTCGTCTTGTCCACTTTTCTAGTGGTGCCTTTTTGTGTTCTTTCCTTTTTCAGAATTTCCTACCCATTTTTCGGGACCATTTAATACAGTTCTGAGCTCACCAGTTATATTCTGCATATGTTTCATCAACATTATCGGCGAAATTTTGTTTTTTAGAAAACTTCCCTTAAACCTACAGTAAATAAAAAAAGAGCGCTCTGAATGACAATCCAGGTTTTTAACCAATATATGGCATGCGCTGTAAGTATAGTTTGTATAGTCTTAATTTAAGAAAAAAGTTGCTCTTATTAATCTTAGTATTTGATAAATTGCAGTTATGCATCTATACTGAACATTAATGTTTAAGTAAATTAGATATATTCAGAATAAAACCCTCCTTAAAGAATAATATTTCAGTGTGATTATATACAAATATAATTGTGCCAAATATCCTGAAAAAATATATTTACCTGATATCAATCTATCCCTACCTGTTATATATATTTTAACACATATTCTCAAGCAACTTTCCTGGCTGGGCCGGGCCGTCTGGCATTCATGCCGGATGGGGTATCGAAATCAATGGCAGATTCAAGGCCGAAAGGCAACCGGCTTCCGCTCGGCCACCTTCGGGTGAGCGAGCTGCAACATTGACACATTTGTCCTCCCTGTATTTCACTGGACCTTATTGTCCTGTTTAAGCTATAAGCAGGTATTCTTGCCTTGACCCAGATTTGGGCCCAAGACAAGATAGGCTCATCAGACCCACATTGTACTAGGTGGGTCGATGACCAGCACAGACAAGCAAGGTTGAAGCCTTGGCCCGTGCCCAACCATCTCCTCCCCAAAATCCCCACTATACATATTTACCAACCCCTCCGCTCGGGCAGGATATGACACAGGGACAATTTTAAACGGAGTTTAACAGGATTGAATTCAGAGTTTTCCTTCTCCTAGACTAGTTGCCTCACCAAGGCTGAAGAACCTAGTCTGTCCTACTATTTATTCATAGCTGGAGGGAGAATAATTGGATTCATACCTTTCCCAAGGGTATATATTTTGCTATAGGAAATGCAATCAGTCTGATCCAGGATTTGAACTCGCATCGCCGTGTCCATTTCCTGCGACGATAACCATTACACCACGGGCACCTCCACTAAATCCCCACTATCATCGGCCTTCGGGTCATTGGCCTTGTATTGAGTCCTGTCTGTTGAAGGCAGCGACAAATATCATAATTTAAAGCATGCGTGAAGATGAGGAAAACATTGTTCAGTCCCCACAAACATCGTCAAACTTGATCCACTTTTTTGTCGACCATTGACTAGTGTTACCTTAGATTTGTAACTGCCGGTAACGGAATCAACCGCTTTTAAACCACATACTGCCAGAAGACAAGTGCAAAGCATCAATTCCTTCACTAATTCAGCTTATTAAGTGGCACGATTGTACTATAATTACAGCGCTGATTTATTAATTCAGAGTAGATAATCTCCCTAATGTAAATCAGTATTCCTTGTTGATAAATTTTACATTCAGTTAATCTAATTAGCAATATGATACGTCCTTTTTGTTGACATTCTCAGATTGATGCATCTGGAGAAGATAGTTTTTCATAGTACACTAACTTCGCATGTCTTATTGAATACTATGACAATCAATCAAAACACACACAGATTTATTTAAGTCATTACCATCAATACAGACATATTTTGTATAGACAATTAATATATATATATATATATATATATATATATATATATATGGGGAGAATGTGAGCGTGTGTATATATCCAAGATGTATACAAAATCTATTTCAGTTGTAACTAACGTTTTCCACAAAGATAATCATGTCATGATTGATAGGCATATATATATATATATATATATATATATATATATATATATATATATATATATATATATATTGTATTAATCAGCAATTTAGAAACTATAAGGAAATTGATGAAAAACTCCTTCGGTCAGTTTACAAAGAGGAAAAAAGTCCGCAATAAATAAAAAATTAATTCTCAGATTAAGAAGCCACATCTCAAAATGATTCCACTTAAAGACAAGTACAAAAATTCGGTACGGACCCGACTCTGTAAGACCAGAAAAATCCATCCTTGATCGCCCTTCGGGGCCCGTGGCGCAGTGGATAGAGGCGTTGTGTCTCTGCGGTTCCAGGTGAGCATTGTCAGAAGATAGCGGTTTCAAATCCTACCCAAGCCGGCCAGAGGTTTATTTGGTCAAAAACGTTATGCGATAGACAACAACTATGGAAGGCAGTAATTACTGGGGATACGGTTACAAGACTCAGCATTCCTATCCGAGGTCGCGGTAAATCACATGAAGAGGTGAAATTTGGCCGAAACGTAGTAAAAGAAGAAACAACACAAAAACTACCAAGATGAGGAAAATGTCCGCAATAAATAAAAAATATTAATTCTCGGAAGCCATACTATATTTCAATATTCGACAAATTTTGATAGTAAACTTGTACACGAACAAACAAATACGTACAAAAGCATATATATATAAGAAATACTATTGTTTCATAAATATTTGTAGATGCTATCATGGCAAAGTTGGTAGAAAACGTATGTTGTGCGAGCACTAATCTGACTCATATATATGACAGAAAAATTGAAGAAGAAAGATAAAAGAAGTCGATGAATAAAAAAAAGAAGGAAATGATAGAAGAAAGCGAAAGCCAAGAATAAATAAAAATTCAAAAACTTAAGCATTTGTATGAAGCCAAAAGGAAATTTAAAGACTGAAGGAAAAATAACACACTATCATATGGGAAGTATGTGGGAAAATGGCCGAGAAGGAAAAGAAGAAGAAATCAGTGACGGAAGAAAAGAAAGAAGACAAAGACAAGTAAATATAGAAGTATTCTGAGACGGAGAGGTTCATTACTTTTAAATACGCGTCAACCCATATAGGCTTATTTCATGCTAGGCACTTAAAGAACAGCGTTCGATTTATGTGAATATATACATCTTTGAATAGGTCTTTCTTAAGTGTTTTTTTCTCAGTATTTTGCAGAAGCTTCTATTAAATACGAATATTTTTAGATATATCAACTTGGCGCCTAAATAGATACTAACACTCCGCTTTTGAGAGAAACTGCAAGTAATGACAAGTAAGGTGTATTTCCCAATCGAGAAAACCAGAACTTAAACATCAGGTTCCGTTTTATGTCATTGATAGGACAACATACGCGTCAGTAGGGGATACTATAACCATATTCTAAACCTCGAAGACTTAGCGAAGAGAGAATATAAGAAATAATCGAAAGAAAGGAGGTCACAAGAGAAAAGGATATGATAAAAATGAAAAAACAAAAAAACGCGACAAAATCATTGAATGAACGAAGAAAAAAGCTATGAAGGGAAATAATGAAAAGAAAAAAAGAAAGA